>JBBPBX010110843.1:0-10811 GCA_038048925.1 Garcialebias charrua | reverse complement strand
GTGTATAGGTCGCACCTTTTTATGGTTTTTTCAAGGCCTGCGACCTATACTCAGGTGCGACCTATATATGGCTTGTTATCACTTTCGGTGAAACAAATTTTTAAATCCAGCTCATTTCACAATTACGTTCATTTATTAAGGAAAAGTTCAGCTCAGACATATATTTGCTATAATTTTTATCAAACAAATAATTGTTTTTAAGTGTTAATCTTCTTAAAAGCCTTGCTGTGCACTCCTGTGGCAGACATTTGCAGCAGAGCTAAACGTAGGTGCGACCTATACACCAGTGCGACCTATCTAGGGATTTTTCCAATCTATTGGTGATAATTGGACAATGCGACCTATACACAGGTGCGACCTATACACCAGAAAATACTGTAAATGTCTGTGATGGTGGGGAGACTGACTCCAACAGACTTCTGTGCAGCCTTCACCACTCTCTGTAGAGCTTTCCTCTCTTCAACTGTGCAGCCTCCATGCCACACGTTGATGCTGGAGCACAGGATGCTCTCCACTGCACACCTGTAGAAGGAGGTGAGGACTGGGCTACTCAGACCAGCTCGTCTCAGCTGTCTGAGGAAGTAGAGTCTCTGATGACCTTTCTTGATCAGGCTGGTGGTGTTGTTGGTCCAGCTGAGGTTATCATTCAAGTGTACCCCCAAGTACTTGTAGCTAGAGACCACTTTAGAGGTGCAACAACGAATCGATAAAATCGATAAAAATCGATTTTTAAAAGTGTTGGCAACGAATTTCATCATCGATTCGTTGTGTCGCGCGATTATGCATCTTTCACGGCGCCGCGGAGCTGTTTTGTTCACCGGTAAAGCTTTGTCAAAGCTGGCTGAGCTTGACTGAATAAAGTTTGAAAAAAAAACAAACTCTGCAGCGTCAGCGTGCTGCGCCTGCGCGTGTGTGGCGCTTCTGAACAGAGCGAGGAGGGAGGAGGAAACAGAGCAGAGACTGTTTTCAAAGTCTATTTTACAAATGACCGACGCGACGCAGAGAAAACTGTAAATAAGTCCTACAACGTGTGGGAGTTCGACGCTTCATAGATAAAAAAGCTTTGAAAAGTGACGACGCGACACGAGATAACCACGCAGATGAAATGTAAACATGACGGGCTTCACCACGGTGTGAATGAAGGAAGAGCAGCAGGTAAGTCTTAACCATATTTGTTCTGTTTCAAAGAGAGAAAACGTGATATCAGTGTCTGGTAGCTGAAGCTGCTTGTTTCTTAGCTGTGACAGAGAATGTGTGTGTTTTTATTTTTAATGTAACGATACAAGCAGTGTTTAAATGTGTTTTATAAATAAATCTAACACAAAGATGGTGATAATTTAATGATTTAGCTTCAACTTTTAATTTGCTGGCAAAGTCTGAAGTCACTGCATTGTATGGAAGGATGAATTGCATTTAAACAGGAATTACAGTAATTTATTCATCTACTCAAGTGTGTGTAATTAGTATTTTATATTTGTGTGTGTGTGTGTGTGTGTGTGTGTGTGTGTGTGTGCTTGTGTGTTTAACCAAGTGAAACAAGGCATTTCTTGAGTTACTGTAAATTATGATATAATACATATAAACTCTCTCTCATTCCAGAAAACAACAATGACAGCCTTCATGATGGACAGACATCATGCACACCACAGCAAGCAGCAGAGACTGAAAGATCCTTACATGAACGTCACTGACATGAGGCCTCTGTCGATGGTTGAAGACGAAGGCTTCACTGCCATGATACACACTTTTAACCCAGGTTACAATGATCCACACTTGTAATGGTAAATGGACTGTACTGTACTTATATAGCACCTTTCTATCTAATTGATACTCAAAGTGCTTTACATTGTTTATAGTAGTGTAAAGCACTACATGTCCTCATTTACCCATTCATACAGCACTCTACTAGATTACAAAGAACAAATCATTCTAAAGAGACTAATCAGAGCTTTAGCTCACATTCATACACCAATGGGGCACAAACATGGGGTTCAGTGTCTTGCCCATGGACACTTAGGCATGTGACTGCTGGTGGATTCCAACCCCAACTCTTGCATTGGAGGACGACTGCTCTAACAACTCAGCCACAGCTGCCCCATCCAGGTTAAAACAATCCACACCTTTAATCCAGGTTACACTTGTCCCTCAAAAACACATTTTACAAAGTAGCTACATTTTGTGCAGGTATAAATCATACATTTGTATATATGTTTGTGTACATTTATTTTTTATTGAAGCTGACTAACTTTATTTTTTAATTATTCAATATTTTACTAACAGAATAGTCAAGTAGCAACCTGTTTTTTGTGCGATTTGATATGTCAGTCAAATTTTGGAATAAAGAGGTGATAATTAAAACTTGTTTCCTTTTTTTTTTTTTTGCCGATTCATCGATGAATCGAAAAAATAATCGGCCGATTAATCGATTATTGAAATAATCGTTAGTTGCAGCCCTAGACCACTTCCACCACTGATCCACCTATGTTCAGTGGGGTGTGGGTTTGTTTGTTCCTTCTGAAGTCCACAATCATCTCCTTTGTCTTTTTCACATTCATGTGAAGGTTATTCTTTTTGCACCAGATCTCCAGGTGTTCCACCTCCTGCCTGTAGCTGGACTCATCATTGTTTGTGATGCATCCCACCACCGCTGTGTATCATCTGCAAACTTTACAATATGACAGCCTGGATGGGTAGCTGCACAATCATGTGAGCAGAGTGAACAGAAGGGGGTTCAACACACATCCTTGAGGAGAGCCAGTGCTGAGGGTAATGGTGGAGGAGGAGAAGTTGTGGATCTTCACGGACTGAGGTCTGTTTGTTAAGAAGTCTAGTACCCAGTTAAAAAGGAGGGGCTTAGTCCAAGTGTGGATAGTTTGTCCATCAGAGTTTAGGGGATCATGGTTTTGAATGCAGATGTGAAGTCCACAAAGAACATACGGACGTAGGAGTCCTTCTGATCCAGGTGGGTGAGAGCAGTGTGGACCACGGGAGAGATGGCGTCCTCTGTTGATCGGTTTTCGTGGTAAGCATACTGATGAGGGTCCTCGTTGATGTTGACGGTTGTTTTGATGTGGGTCATGACCAGTTTTTTGAAGCATTTTGCGACTATCGGGGTGAGGGCCACCGGCTGATAGTCATTCAGACCAGTCACTGTGGAGCTTTTTGGGACTGGGATGATGGTGGCGGTCTTCAGGCAGGTGGGAACTGTCTCCAGGGCAAGTGAGGTGTTGAAGATGTCAGCCAGCACCTCACAGAGCTGATCCGGACATTCCTTCAGAACTTTCCCGGGGATGTTGTCCGGTCCAGTTGCTTTATGAGGGTTGATCCTTCTGAGACTACCTCTCACTTCTGTTGCGGTCACGCTGAGATGCTCTTCATCTGGTGGTGAGGTGAGTCTGATGCTGGCTGGTCTGTTTGGGTCTTCAAAGCGAGCATAAAACTTGTTGAGGGCATCAGGCAGAGATGGGTCTTTGGGGCATTGTTTGCTTCTGCCTTTATAATCATTTATGCATTTGATGCCTTTCCACATGCTCCGTGGGTCTTGTGAGGTGAACTGACCCTCGATCCTCTGTGCACATGTGGCCTTGGCCCTCTTAATGCCAGCAACCAGCTCTTTCCTGGTCTTTCTCAGCTCCTCTGAGTCTCCAGACTTGAAGGCAGTGTTCCTGGCTGCCAGCAGGGTGCGAACCTCTGCGTTTAACCAGGATTTTGTATTGGGGTAACATTTAACATATTTTTTTATGGATACATTTTCAGAGCATGTGCTAATATAACCCAGTACTGACGAAGCATATAGTTCCAGATCCACTGAGCTTCCATCAGCTGCTGCCTTCCTGAAAACACTCCAGTCAGTTTTTTTAAAGCAGTCTCTCAGCATGGGGGTGCTGTTCTGGAGCCAAATTTTTACTTCCTTTTGTTCTGGTTTGAAGCGTCTCAGTGGGGGAAGTTGTGCTGGGACCATGAGGAGGGATAAATCATCAGAAGCCCCGAGCGGTGGGCGTGGCTTCGTTGTGTACGCGCCCTTTACATTTGTGTAGACGTGATCGAGCGTGTTACTTCCTCGTGTTGCTATGGATACGTGTTGATTAAAGGTTGGGAGACGGTCCTTTAAATTCACGTGGTTGAAGTCACCTAAAACAATGCAAAGCCCCTCTGGATATTTACACTGCAGCGAGCTGATTAAGTCATGAATTTCTTCCAGGGCGACATTAGCATTAGCATCGGGGGGATGTAAATTACTGTGATAAGGATCACTGTGAACTCGCGGGGGAGATAATGGGGGCGGCACCTAACTGTGATCAGCTCCACAGCAGTTGTGCAAAGGCTTTTTATAACGGCACAATTTGAGCACCAATTCGTACTCACGTACACACAAACACCGCCGCCTCGTGTTTTCCCCGTAGTCTCTGTGCAGCGATCCGCTCTGAAAAAGAGTCTGTCATCCAGTTCATACACAGAGTCCAGTGTTTCCTTAGAAATCCACATTTCCGTGAGGCAAAGCACAGAGCACTTCTTCATTTCCTCCGACGTTGTCATTCTCAGACGAAGCAAATCCATTTTGCTGTCCAGCGAGCGGACGTTAGACAGAAAAAGAGCCGGCATCGGGGGTCTCCCGGTTTTAGCGTCAGCCCGCAGCCTCACCATAATCCCCGCCCGGCAGCCTCGCTTCTGATGCCGGGAGCACCGCTTCCTTTTCTTTTCGCCGGAGCGTGAGCCGGAGCACCTCCGTTGCAGTTTCCAGGTGGATGACTTTAAAAGCCGCATCCTACCGAGCGTAGATTTGAGTTTGTTGCTGATTTCAGCTGTTCCCTTTGGCAAATCCGATCCAATTCTCAACAGTTCAGTTCGGCTAAAATTCACTCGCATAAAACGTGCAGAGTCAGGTACAGAATCACTATTAAAACTACTAAAAGCTAGAGATGAACTGGGAGCTGGTGAAGTTGCTGCCTGTCGGAGCGCGGCCATCTTGCGCAGCATTCCTCTGTGGCTTTGACCAGAGGGTCTCGCAGTAAAATCACACAACACAGCGTTCTGTTCACAGATCAGAGGGCAGGTTTCTCTAAAGCTGACCAACGCTTACTTTCACTTTCGACAACAAAAAAAAAACTTTCGACGGAACGCAGCGTTTTGTGCATGTGTCCGAATATGGCAACACTACGGCAAACCGGACAAAGTTAGCTTCGTTACTTAGCACTCGAAGAAAAGACTTTAACACCACTTACGCACAGTTTTCAACACAAAAAAAGTATCGATTAACTCTGACAACTCTGTACACTTCAACACCACTTATGCACAGTTTTAAACTAAAAAAAGTAAAGATTAAATCGGACAACTCTGATTTTCTGCGGTTAGCCGGTAGAAGACAGATCTCTATCGTAGGCTAAATTTCTATCGTTTCTACCATTTATATCGCGCATCCGTAGTTTGTACCCATGATAAAAATGATGACCTTGGTTTTTTGTATTGTTTTAGTACTTTAAGCACCGCTTTGGATGCAACATTTTCATACATTTTTATTAACTCTAAAATCTTTGAGCTTATTCTATCATAGAAGTGACTGAAAATCCATTTAAAGGACAGAATCTTAAAAAGTTGTGGTGATCTAGAAGAAGTTATCATGTAACTCTGCATTTGAGGCTTTGTGTAAAATAATTTTTCAATTTCAGGGTAAATAAAAGCTATATGTCAGCTGTCATAAGGAAAAATTTAAAGGAGCCTCCATGGTGCTAGATTAGAAATCAGTGATCTAGTCAAAGTCAACTTTATTGTCAGAACTGCAATATGTACAGGACATACACAGGATTGAAATTGCGTTTCTCTCAGTCCCTCGGTGCAACAGTAACCATTTAAACACTAAAACACTGAAACATTTAATAAACATAAGCATAAAATAGTAAAAGTGTAACACTGTCCTGAGTTTTTGCATAGTAGTATAAAAGTATGAAAATTTACACCAACACTAAAACTAAAACACTAAACATTTAATGAACATAAGCATAAAATGAAATAATAAAAGTGTAATACTGTCCTGAGTTTTTGCATAGTAGTATAAAAAATATAAAAAGTATATCTATAAAATAAACTGAAGGTTCTAGCATTGACATTTGCAAAGAGTGGCAAAGCAGCATATGAGTTAATGTACACAGTATATGTATGAGGTAGTAGTTGATGTTGGTATAGAGGCAAAAGTGGCATATGCAGTAAGGCACATTGGGCATCCTTAAATAAGGCTAGTCAGAGAATACTGTATATGTATCAGCAGTGGTGTAGATATAAAAGTAGTGTAAATGTAAACAGTAGTAATAAATGTAAACAGTAGTAATAAATGTAAACAGTGAATGTAAACAGTAGTATGACTATAGGCAGTGATGTAATACAGACATTAGTGCAAATATGAGAAGTAGTGCAAACTGAATGAGCACATGACCGAGAGTTTAGTGAATAACCCGTTTGATGACACAGAGTCTAGTGTTAAAATCTTTGTGTTGTGTGGTAATGTGTGAGAAAGTTTTTTGTGTTCAGGTAGTTCAAATGGGAGGGGAGGCAGAGCAGGCAGAGTGTTTAGCATCCTGACTGCCTGATGAACAGAGCTGTCATTTAGTCTGCTGGTTCGAGCCTGGAGACTTCTCAGTCTCCTCCCTGATGGCAGCAGTCTGAAGCAGCTGTGTAGTGGGTGTGTGGGATCACCTGCCATGCAGAGGGCTTTCCGAGTGAGGCGGTTGCTGTGTAAGTCCTGCAGTGAGGGGAAGGAGGTGCCGACGATCTTCTCAGCTGCTCTCACGATGCGCTGGAGGCTCTTGCGGCAGGATGCAGTACATGCACCAAACCACACAGTGATGCAGCTTGTCAGGACACTTTCTATGGCACCCTGTAGAAGGTGCACATGATGGGGGTTGAAGCTCCAGCCCTTTTCAGCTTGCGGAGAAAGTAGAGATGCTGGTGAGCCTTCTTGGCCATTGATGCAGTGTTCCTGCTCCAGGACAGGTCCTTTGAGACATGCACTCCCAGGAACTTGGTGCTGTCTACTCTCTCCACTAGGGCTGGGCCATATCATATCGTTACCGGTAATACCGGTATAAAAAGCTTGCCCGGGCAAAAAACTTATATCATGATATGCTAATTTCATTCATTCAACCTTTATTTATACAGGCTAGCCTCGTTGAGCCACAGGGACTCATTTACAAGAGGGACCTGTCTCACTCACACCCAGGGTCAATTTAAGACTTACCAATCAACCTAACATGCATGTTTTTGGACTGTGGGAGGAAACCGGAGCACCCGGAGAAAACTCACGCATGCACGGAGAGAACATGCAAACTCCACCCAGAAAGGCCCCCAGACCGGGATTTGAACCGGGGACCTGCTCGCTGAGAGGCAGCAGCTCTACCAGTTGTGCCACCGTGCTGCCAATGACGTAATACGTCAAAGCGCCCCGCCCCTTAACACCCGAGCGCTTTAAACAACTGTGCACCTCCCCTCCAACAGTCTGTACTGGTGTAAAATGCCTAATTAGTTACTGCTAAAATGTTAAAAACAACGCGCGCGCGTCTCAGCTTCTCTCCCCCCCCGCTCTGCAGGCACAGCTCAAATGTCCCCTCCTCCCCCTTCCCGCCCCGCGGTGCTGCGTGTCTTTCGCTGCGTGTCCCCCGATGTAAATTTACAAACACGCGCGGCTCCACAGTCGCTCCAGAGACAGATCAGTTAAAAAAAAGAATCAGAGGAATGACACGTTCCTGCATGAACAGATGAAGCTGAAACATGAACAAGTTTCAGGGTCAGCTGATCAACTTGTAGAAGTTACAGCTCATTTAAAGGCAACATATAATTTGTTGTATGTTTCATTTATGCTCAAAAAAATCTTAAGCTTCATTTTATTTAGGCTAGTTGTTTTAGGAAACTACACCTGCACTTTAAAAATGATCTGTTATTTAGATTGAAAAAGTCTGCACAAAATATAGATTAAAAAAACCACCACAAAAACTAAAGTGCAGGTGTAGTTTTACTTGGAGACTAAATACTTTACTAAATAAAGTAATTTCAGTAAAATTACCCCTTGTTGTTTTTTAAATTTTATATAATACTGCAAAGCAACATGTTAAGTTAATTTTGTCAAATAAATACATTTGATTTTTTTATTTTTGGGTTATATCACAATATTTATCGTTATCGTGATAATACTCTGAAATATCACAATATAATTTTTGAGCCATATCGCCCATCCCTACTCTCCACTGCGGTGCTGTTGATGGTCAGAGGGGCATGTTGGGCATCCCTCTTCCTGAAGTCCACAACAATCTCCTTTGTCTTCTCCACGTTGAGAGTGAGATTGTTGTGTCTGCACCACAAGGCCAGGCGGCTCACCTTGTTCCTGTAGTCCGTCTCATCGTTGTTGCTGATGAGACCTACCATTGTTGTGTCGTCCGCAAACTTGATGAAGTGGTTGGAGTTGTATGATGGTGTGCAGTCGTGTGTTAGCAGGGTGAATAGAAGGGGACTCAGCACACAGCCTTGTGGGGCCCCTGTGTTCAATGTGATGGTGCTAGATGTGTTACTCCCGACCCGTACTGTCTGTGGTCTCCCGGTCAGGAAGTCTAGCAGCCAGTTACACATTGAGGTGTTCAGCCCCAGACTGTCCAGTTTAAGGATGAGCTGTTGGGGGATGATGGTGTTGAATGCCGAGCTGAAGTCGATGAACAGCATTCTAACATAAGAGTCCTTCGTGTCCAGATGTGTGAGAGCTGTGTGAAGGGCAGAGGAGATGGCATCGTCGGTTGAGCGATTAGGTCGGTATGCAAATTGGAAGGGATCCAGGGAGGCAGGGAGGACAGATGTGATGCTTTTCATGACTAGCCGTTCAAAGCACTTCATCAGGATGGGGGTGAGTGCTACTGGGCGATAGTCATTGAGGCATGCGGGCGTTGCCTTCTTTGGGACAGGGATGATGGTGGTGGCTTTGAAACAGGTGGGGACGATGGCCTGGCTCAGTGAGATGTTAAAGATGTCCGTGAAGACCGCTGCGAGTTCCCCTGCACAGTCCTTCAGCACACGACCAGGTATGTTGTCAGGACCAGAGGCCTTCCGGGCGTTAATCTTGATGAATGATCGCCTTACGCTGTCTGAGGACAGCGCCAGCACCTGGCCATCAGGAGAGGGGGGGAGTTTATGTGCAGGTGTGCTGTTACTTGCCTCAAACCGAGCAAAGAACTCATTCAGTTCATTCAGCGTAGAGGTTGAGCTGTCACAGGTCTGGGGGGATGGTTTGTAGTTTGTGATGGTCTGTATTCCCTGCCACAGACTGCGTGTATCCTTGCTGTCCTTGAAACGGTGAGCTATTTTCCTGGAATACTGCTTCTTGGCCTTTCTGATGCCCCGGGCCAGGTTCTTTCTGGCTGCCCTCAGGCCCACCTGATCTCCCGCTTTGAAGGCAGCATTCCTGGCTTTCAGGAGTCTGTAAACCTCAGCTGTCAGCCATGGCTTCTGATTAGCCCGAACAGTGATGGTTTTGAGGTTGGTTACATCATCAATGCACTTGGTGATGTATGAACATACAGTGTCTGAGTACTCCTGGAGACATGTGTTGTTGTTTGTGGTAGCAGCTTCTTTGAACATACCCCAATCTGTGGTGTCAAAACAGTCCTGGAGTGCCTCTGAAGACCCCTCTGGCCACACTCGTATCTGCTTGCGGACTGGTTTTGTGACTTTCACCAGTGGCCTGTATGCTGGCTTTAGCATAACACAGATATGGTCAGAAGCACCAATGTGGGGGAGGGGGAGGGCTCTGTAGGCATTTTTCATGGTGGTGTAAACTTGGTCCAGTGTGTTGTTTCCTCTTGTTGCAAAGTTTATGTTTCTGTATGTTTTTGGAAATACACTCTTTAAATCTGCTTGGTTGAAATCACCAGCTATGATGAGAAAAGCATCAGGATGGGCTGTTTGCTGCTCGCTGATGTGCAGATATAGTTCATTCAGGGCCTCACCTCTAACTTTGCTGTTGGAGCTTGGAGGAATATATACAGCAACAATCATAACAGCTGTAAATTCCCTCGGTAAATAGAACGGTCTGCATTTAATAGTCATAAACTCCATAAAAGGTTCGTTTGATTTATGATCTGCAATGTTTTTATGTTTTTCGTGTTGTACTTCATTGTCTGTGTTGCCTGTTGCGTGTTTGTTTGTCCAGCACTTTGGTGTGGACTTGTTCCTGTTTAAAGTGCTTTATAAATAAAATGGTATGGTATGGTATGGTATGGTAAAAGGTGAGCCGTGTTTGTGGACCACCGCAGCATCCAGACACCAGACATCTAATGCTGCACTCCAGTTTTACTGAATTTCCAACCTTCAAGTCGGAAATTTCAACTGGAATGTTGCAGCAACACAACCTTACTCGACTTCATGCAACTTCATAATTTAAAGATGTCTGCTACTTGCATCTCAAAAGTAGGAACAATTTTGTGTTTTTTACTGATACTAGCAGTTCTGTAGTAATTATTTCACATTTAATCAGTCGTACATGTAGTACTGGCCAATGTGTATTAAATGATATATTAAATTATTAATATTATTGTGGGGCAGCTGTGGCTGAGTGGTTACAGCAGTTGTCCTCCAATGGGAGAGTTGGGGGTTCAATTCCACCAGCAGTCACATGCTGAAGTGTCCCTGGGCAAGACACTGAACCCCTCATTGCCTCTGGTGTAGGGCTGCAACTAACGATTATTTCAATAATCGATTAATCGGCCAATTATTTTTTCGATTCATCGATGAATTGGCCAAAAAAAAAGATTTTTTTAAACCATATTTTCCGGAATATAGGC
>JBBPBX010110842.1:0-10811 GCA_038048925.1 Garcialebias charrua | reverse complement strand
GATAGATATATATAGATAGATATATACATACATACATACATATACATATATATACATACATATGTGCACAGATTATAAAATCTTAATTTTTTATTAATAATGAAGGTCATTTATTTTTTTTATGAAAAATTGGACATATTACATCTGACACCTGTAAATTAACTCCAGACAGTGTGACAGACTGGACTGGACTAAAATAAAAAAATTATTTTGGTCTCTAAGTGAAAATAGAAACATCTCTCCATAAAGGTCTTGCTCACGTAACGCTCAGAGATGAATAAATGTCTACAAACACGTGGTTCACCTTGATGTCCTTCAGGATGTTGCTGTTGGACAGGCTGAAGCCGCTGATGTCTTTGGGCTGTCTCAGGTACCGGTCCAGGCGGTCGGTGAAGTCCACCATGTGGTTCTCCGTGGAGTCGATCTGCCTGAGAGCAGAGCCCAGAGAGCTGCCTCTCCTCTGGAGGTTCTGCTGCTGGCTGCGCCACGTCTCCTGCAGCTCCGCCCGGTCCTGCTCCACACAGGTGTCCCCGCTCAGCTGGGAACACTGGGACTCGTACTCGGACCACAGGGACTCCGTCTCCTGCCGCAGGAACTGGAAGGGAAACCAGAATGTGGACTCGTCGTCTTCTCTGTGACATCTAAGAAGATCAAAACCTGTACCTGGATCTCCTGGAGACGCGTGTGCAGACCTTTCAGGGAAACAGAGTCCGAGGGAATCTCCTTGAAGCTCTGCTCGTTTTTGGCCAGATGGACCTGCAGAGTCCGTTTACAGGTCTCGTACCTGGAACCACCCCCCGGTGAAATGATGAAGACTCACAACAATCATCTGACACCGTGTTGCTCAGTACATGATCACCCGTTTTACCGTTCAAAGGCCTCCTTCTTGTTGACTTCTTCTGTGGACGGCTGCTTCTCCACCTGAGCAGGTGTCACCTGAGAAACCAGAACTGATCAGTTCTTCAGCACTAACAGAACCTCGGACACAGTCAAATGTCTTTGATCTGTTTGACTTTCACCCTGGGATCAATAAAATATAATCTGTCTTTGATCTGTTTGAATATAATCTGTGTCTTTGAGCACCAAAACACTGGATTAATGAAGATAAACAGGAAAACAAGTTTTAAATTAAATGCTTCAGTTAGAGAAACTGAAGGATGATGAATGCATGTTTTCACCCCCTCTGAAGACCTTTGTGTCGTCACGTTCTACAACAAGTCCAGCATCAGGTCTCTTCAGGTCTGTCTCCAGGATCCAGGTCCACCAGATCTCTTCAGGTCCATCTCTGTGGTCCTGGTCCACAAAGTCTCTTCAAGTCTATCTCCATGGTCCTGGTCCACCAAGTTTCTTCAGAGCCGTCTCCAGGATCCTGGTCCACCAAGTCTCTTCATGTGTATCTCCATGGTCCAGGTCCACCAGATCTCTTCAGGTCCGTCTCTGTGGTCCAGGTCCACCACGTCTCTTCAGGATCATCTCTGTGGTCCTGGTCCACAAAGTCTCTTCAAGTCTATCTCCATGGTCCTGGTCCACCAAGTTTCTTCAGAGCCGTCTCCAGGATCCTGGTCCACCAAGTATCTTCAGGATCGTATCTCTGATCCTGGACCACAGAAACCACACCCGGTCCGGTCATTCTGTGTCTCTTTCCTGTCCTCTCTAACTCATGCTAGTCGAGGAAGATGGCTGCCCATCCTGAGCCTGGTTCTGGTGGAGGTTTTTTCCCTGTTAAAGGGAGTTGTTTCTTCCCACTGTCGCCGGTGTTCTGCTCAGGATGGGAGGTTGTGACGAGACAGTTCCTTCTATAACTTCAACTAACAGACGTGTGACATGTTGGTTCCCTGAGATGATGTTGGTTGTGAACTGGCTCCAGGTGGTCTGGTGGGTCCATGCAAAGACCACCGGACTCTCAGACTGAGCTCAGGCGGCTCTGACTAAACCCTTTATGTGGCTTCTGAAAGTAATGGTTCAAAGGGGGTGAACACATAATATATGCGCACAACACCTGACGATTAAAACAAATGTATTTATTCAGATTATCTCCATTAATCAGAATTGTTGTTTGAAAATAAAATAAAAATCAGACTGTAAGAAAACACAAAACCAAGGGGGTGAATACTTTTTGACCCCTGATGGGTCAGCCGTACCTCCACCTGGACCTGAGGTTTTTCACTCGTTTTTTTTGGTCCTTTCTGTGTGTTCAGATCTTCCCCAAGAGTCATAAAGATCCTGTAAAATAAAAAGTTTCTGTGATCTTCACACGACAAAAATAAGTGAAGGTCACCTTCATCAATACTTAAACAGAAACCTCTTTAGTCACACTTTAGTCACACTTGTTATTCAAAGAAAAAATAAACGGTGGCAGGCGGTGCGGTGAGTCAATCCCCCACTGAAAATCTGACTCAGTTCAATGGTTCCGGGCCTCAGAACAGAACCTGGCTCTGGTTCCAGATGCTCACCTGGACTCGGGCTGAGGAGCATCCTTGTCTCCACTGAACTGCCGCTGGATGGCAGCCAGCCTGGTCTCGCACTCCTCCAGCTGGGTCTGGGCCAGGCGGTGCGCGTCCTCGGGGCTCAGAGTCTCACACAGACCCTTCAGGGCCCGGAGGTGCTGCTCGGCCTCGGCAAAGTCTGCCGAGAAGCAGGCCTGGTCCACGGCACCGGAGGGAAACGGGTCGTAAAACAAAGAGTCACTTCCTCTGAAGATAAAGAACACTGGACATCCTCACAAAGACTCACTTATCAAACAAAGACTTTAAATGAAGAAAGTCCTCCCTCTTCCAGTTCTATGGGTTTCATAAACTTGATCTTTAACAGTTGGTAGAGCTGTTGCCTCTCAGCTAGAAGGTCACCGGTTCAAATCCCAGCTGGGGACCTTTCTGGGTGGAGTTTGCATGTTCTCTCCGTGCTGCGCGGGTTTTCTCCAGGTACTCCGGTTTCCTCCCACAGACCAAAAACATGCATGTTAGACTGATTTAACTCTAAATTGTCCCTAGAGAGTGAATGATTGTTTGTCTTGTTTGTCTCTATGTGTCCACATGATGGACTGAAGACCTGTCCAGGGTGTCCCCCGCCACTTGCACAGTGACTGCTGGACATAGGCACCAGTGACCCCCATGTTAGATGGCTGGCTGGATGGGTGGATGGATGGATGGATGGATAGACAGTTAGCTGAATGGATGGATGGATGGATAGACAGACAGTTAGCTGAATGGATGGATGGATAGACAGTTAGCTGGATGGATGATGGATGGATGGATGGATGGATAGACTTTTAGCTGAATGGATGGATGGATAGACAGTTAGCTGATGGATGGCTGGATGGATGGATGGATGGATGGATGGATAAATAGACTTTTAGCTGAATGGATGGATGATAGACAGTTAGCGGAATGGATGGATGGATGAATAGACAGTTAGCTGAATGGATGGATGAATAGACAGTTAGCTGAATGGATGGATGAATAGACAGTTAGCTGAATGGATGGATGGATGGATGAATAGACAGTTAGCTGAATGGATGGATGAATAGACAGTTAGCTGAATGGATGGATGAATAGACAGTTAGCTGGAGGCTGAATGGATGGATGAATAGACAGTTAGCTGAATGGATGGATGGACAGTTAGCTGGATGGCTGAATGGATGGATGAATAGACAGTTAGCTGAATGGATGGATGGATAGACAGTTAGCTGGATGGCTGGATGGATGGATGGATGGATGGATGAATAGACAGCTGAATGGATGGATGAATAGACAGTTAGCTGAATGGATGGATGAATAGACAGTTATCTTAATGGATGGATGAATAGACAGTTAGCTTAATGGATGGATTAATAGAAAGTTAGCTGAATGGATGGATGAATAGACAGTTAGCTGAATGGATGGATGGATAGACAGTTAGCTGGATGGCTGGCTGGATGGATGGATGAATAGACAGCTGATTGGATGGATGAATAGACAGTTAGCTTAATGGATGGATGAATAGAAAGTTAGCTGAATGGATGGATGGATGAATAGACAGTTAGCTGAATGGATGGATGAATAGACAGTTAGCTTAATGGATGGATGAATAGAAAGTTAGCTGAATGGCTGGATGGATGAATAGACAGTTAGCTGGATGGCTGGATGGATGAATAGACAGTTAGCTGGATGGCTGGATGGATGATCTTTAACAAGTTCTAAAATCATTAAAATTTAACCTCAGCTTGTGCATCTGACCCAACAGAACCTCCTTCAACAGCAGAACCCTCTGCAGGACTTCATCAGTCTCTCTCCTGGTTCTGAAGGAGTTCTGACCCACTCTTCTTTCCATTGTTGCTTCAGTTCTTTGAGGTTTCTGCTCAGCTCTCTGAAAGTCCCACCATCAGGTTCAGGTTCTGGACTCTGACTGGGCCGTTGCATCTTGTCTTTCTGACCCGTTCTGTTGTAGATCAGCTGTTGTGTTTGGGATCACGGTCCTGTTGGACCCAGTTTGGTCCAAGCTTCAGCTGTTTGACATGGACCCAGGATGGACTCGTGTTTGACCCCACCACCGTGCTGACAGCTGCTCTTTGGTCTGTCCTGACACATTAAACCCAGAACTGAAGGAAGGTGGACTTTCTGACTTTTATTGAACCTTTTGCATCTGAAACATTCAGATGAAAATATTTCCAGTCCAATCAAAAACACAGCTCAAGAGACCCAACAGAAACATAGGACAGCGCGAGCCCAACCCAGCAACCATTTAGCACAAAGATTTAATATATACAGTATATATCTATATATATATATAGAAATATATCTATATATATATATCTATATATATATCTATATCTATATCTATATCTATATCTATATATATATATATATATATATATATATATATATATATATATATATATTTCCAAACATTGTCTACACCCGTGGTTCCCAACCCTGGTCCCTGAGGAACACCAGCCTTTGTTTCCGTTGTTTCCAGCTCCAACACACCTGATTCAGTGATTTAATTACTTTCTCGAGTTCTGCAGAAGCCTGTTAATCACTCCTTCAAATCAGGTGTGCCAAATCAGGGAAACAAGTAAAACATGCAGGATGGTGTTCCTCAAGGACCACGGTTGGGAACCACTGGCTTTGTTTTTACCACCAAACTGATATTTTATCGCTTCTATTCTTGACGTCACATGTGAACAGGTGTTAGTCCTGTCTGAACAAGATTCAATACAGACTTTGAACACACCTCTGCTAAAACAGCCTTCTGAGAAAAACACCAGAATAAGTCCCCACTGAAGTCTCCCAAGTCACGTTCAGAAAAGAAGAACAGTTCTCAAAGCAAAGCAGGTGAGCTATGCGTCCCCATCCTCTGAAGCACACCTGCAGAGATCAGCTGCAGTGAAGTCACTACCTGTTCCTGTTTGTTTAAGCCGGACGCTAAGTGCATCTCACACCGCAGGGCAGCTGAGTTAAAAGCTTTCCTTCTTACTTCAAATCGTAAGTGGAGCAAAAAGCCTGAGATGTCAGCTCTCACAGCCTGGGAGGTGAAATAAAACCAGATTAAATCAACAGGAAATGACTCAACCTGCAGCAACCTTCGGTACTATGCAGTCCATGAGTCACCTGGTCGTGATTGAAAACTCACGACCAGAACATTGTTAGTATTTTTTTTAGCTTTTCCTTCTGTTTGTTGCTAACTTTAGCTTTAGCTTTTAGCCGTGGTTTCTCTAATTTCAGCATCTGGCTACAGAAAACTCAGCAGTTTACACAGTGTCCTACCTCCCACTGCGTCCTGACCGACTGGGCGAAGGAGTCCATGTCTCTGAGCTGTGAGGGGGTACAGAAGGCCTCCATGCCCTTCGCTGCTCTGAGGAACTCCTCCAGGAGCTCCGAGTCCAGAGTCCTGAGAGCCTCCTGAGAACAGAAACAAACACCTACAGGATGACTTCATGAAATTGGTTTAATACAAAATCTGAAGATATTTAGAGAGCTGATCATGGGGGCCTAAATCAACAAAAATCTTCTCGGGTAAACAGCACATCCTAAATAATTATTCACAAAAACAACAATTTATTGGTCACAGTAACTCGTTAAATCACCTGGAGATGGTACATTTACCTGTTTAACTGCTGCCTGCTCAGCTGACAAACACTTGTCTTCAAAGACAGAGATGGCTTCGAGTATGTGCGCCTGTAGGCAGTGCTTGGCCTCCTCAAAGCCATTCATGGCCAGAGCTCGAGCCTTGATGTAGGCCTCTGTGTAGGCCTGAGGAGGGGCCTGAGCCAGAGCAGGGGGTCTGATGAGGTCCTCTGTGGACTCAACTCGGATCTGAGGCAGAACGGGGACCTGGAAGACAGGACTGGTCTGTTTTTGTTGAGGCTTGGTTTGCAGGGGAGATGGGGTCTGAGAGTTGGATGGTGGGAGTGGTTGAGCCTGAAGTCTGGTCTGTAGTGGGGATTGACTCTTGGACTGTGGAGGAGTTTGGGGCTGTGCCTCAGGTTTGGGTTGGGACACTGATTGGAACTTAGGCTGAGGTAATGCATCATATTTGGGTTGAATTGGTGACTGAGCCACTGGTTTTGTTGGAATTTTGCTCTGAACCTTGGACTGTGGAGGTGTTTGGGGTTTGGGTAAGGATGATAACTGATCCTGTGCTTGAAAGTGTGCCTCAGTTTTGGATTGAATAACTGACTGGACTTTAGATTGTGATGTTAAGTCAACGTTAGGTTGAATTAGTGACTGAGCCATAGGTTCTGTTGGGGTCTCAGTCTGCAACTTGAACTCCTGTCTTGGTTCAACTTGAGATTTGGTTGTTTTCAAAACCAGTGCCTCATTTTGTACCTGGGTTGGTGCCAGAACATGGGTCTTATTTTGTACCTGGGTTGGTGCCAGAACGAGGGTCTTATTTTGTACTTGGGTTGGTGTCAGAACCAGGGGCTTATTTTGTGCCTGGATTGGTGTCAGAACGAGGGGCTCATTTTGTACCTGGGTTGATGTCAGGACTAGGGGCTTGGTTGTTACCATAGATTGTGTAACCTCGGGTTCTGATTGACCTGAAGGCTGTGACACTGTCTGTTTTTGAATCCTGAGTTTAGTTGAAGATTCAACCATGGTCGTTGCAGTTGATGGAACAGGTTTGGGAAGCATGGGTTGAGGCTTGGGTTCTGATTTGGCTTTGGATGGGGCTGTTGATGGTACCTTTGGTTGGGTTGGTATTCGAAACCCTGCTTGGTCCAGAGGTTTGGACACTGGAGATGATGCACCTTTTTCCTCAGTCATCGGGTGCAGGTGTTGGAAGGGTTTGGGCTCTGAAGAGGGCTTGTTATGAGGCTTAGTTTGGAGCCCTGGTTGTGTCTGGACATGTGTTTGGGAGTGGGTCTGCAGAGTTTGTAGTGGGCCCTGTATAGGTTGCTGAAACTGGGCCTGGTGTGGTGGATGTGATTGAGGAACCATGTAAGTTTGGATTGGAACCTGGTACTGACCCATTAAATGCTGCTCAGTCTGAGGATGGTGGTAAGGCTGGGACTGAAGTGGTGGTATTGGCTGAACCCAAGACTGCTGCTTGACATGGCCTTGTTCTGTTTGGATGGTTTGTATTGGTTGATGGGGTCTGAGTTGAACAGGACCCTGGGGGGAGATTTGTGGTTGGATTTGAGACCATGACTGAGTTTGTGCCTCGAGATGGATTTGAGGCTGAGTATAAGATAGACCCAAGTGAGCAAACCTTTGAGGGGAGACTTGAGGCCCTTGCTGCTGGGGCCACTGTGGTACAGCCTGAGCTCCTGGGTAGGACTGGGACATGGGAACCTGGGGGTACAGCTGTGTAACAGGATTTCTTTGACGGAATATGGCCTGACTTTGTGACTCTTGTTTATTTGTCCATTGCTGAGAAGAAAATTGGGAGTAACCCGGGTGATACATCTGTGGCTGAGTTGTAGTCCCAGGAACAGCCTGGAGCTGCTGAAAAGACATCGGAGATGAGGCTCGGACTGGAGCCCAGGCCTGCAGCTGGCCCTGGGAATGAAAACCATGCTGTAGGCTTGGAGGATGAGAATGAGTCACAGAGTCAGGAACCGGATGGGCTTGATGATGGACTACAGGTTGAGCATTGGTTTGATGGTGAGTTGGTAGTTGGGGGTCACTTGGCCTGGCCACCGGCTGAGCATGAGTTTGAACCTGGGGAAAGGACAACTTGTTGGTTTGAAGGTTTGCCTTTTGCTGAGGATGAACCTGAACTTGGGTCAATGATTGGACATGAGTTTGAGGAGGAACCTGGGCTCCTGACATTGCATGGATCTGAGGCAGGTTCATGGGCATTGTATGGATTTCAGGATGAGTTTTCACATCAGGACGGGATTCAAGAGGATCTCTGGGCTGTGGATGAGTTGAAGTGAAGGATTTAGCCTGACCAATAGTTTCAGGCGGCTTATGTGTGGGTGGTTTAGGAGAAGGGGGCCTCACAGGAGCCCAGGACTGTGGATGAGTACGAAGTTGAATATGGGAAGGCACAGGAGGCTGAAGGTGGCCTGGAACCAGTGCTGGCACAGGAGAAGGGCCAATAGGAGTCCATGTATGAACTTGAGCATCTGTTGGACCATGGGCCGGACCCTGTGGATGCAGAAGAAGCTGAGATTCTGCAAAAACTGACGTCTGGGACATGGACTGAGTTTTTACAGAGCCATGAGGCTTTGGAGGAGTTTGTCTCTGTGACTGACTTTTATTCAGTCCAGTTTGTGAGAAGCTCGTGGTTGTCTGTGGGCTCACTGTGGAAGAGTGAGACACACCTGTGAGGGACACCTGGACCCCAGGCTGCACGTTGGGCTGGGACTGATCCTGGATCTTTGTTTGTTTCTTGGACTGAGTCTCAGTTACTGTCCAGGCTTTAGTCTTGGAGTCTAAACCTGGTTTGGCCTGTTTCACAGCTTGTTGCTTTTTGGAGTCCTGAAGTTGCCTCTGTTGCTGCTGTTGCTCGTTTTGTTGCTGAGCTTCATTTTGTTGCCTTCCTTGCAGTTGCTGTGGCTCTTCAGCGAGTCCTGCCGGTGGTTCCGGTTGTTCCCCACTGGTTGAAGAACGATGCGAGACCACCTGAGGAGCGGAAGCTGCTTTTACCTGCGATCTGATGTGTTTAGTCTGAGCAGGATCTTGTTCTGGGTGTGGACCTGGTCTTTTCTTGTCCCCTGAAGCAGCTTTCTGCAGCCAGGGTCGGTTCTTCATTGCCTGAGCCTTTCTGCTCTGTAGTTCATGTGAGCTTAGACAGGTTTTCATTGACGGTGGTTGCTGATGTGGAGTCTTCCCTGCCAGCTGCTCTGCTTGACACTGATAAACTTCTCTCTGATGGTGGTCCTGTTCTTGCTTACTCTGCTGGGGTTTTTGTTCTTCATGCATGAATTCTTCTTGTTTCTCTCCTACTGATTGCTCATGCGGGACATGTTGCTGTTCTGTTTCAGTTGCTGGTTGTCTGGATGGATCTTGTTGCAGGAACTGTTGTTGTGGTTTCTGATCTTCATGTTGAGTCTCATGTGGTTTATGTGCAGCGGTCTCTTGAGAAACCGGAGTCCGTCCCTCTGGTGAAGACCTTTTTCCTGTCACAGCCTGAGCGTAGGTATACAGCATCGGTGGAGAGGTCATTTTTTCTTCTCTGTGTTCTTGCACTACTATCTTTGGCCCAACGTTTCGGTCATTGTGATGTGAACCCCGGCAGATCTCATCAGACCCTAGAGTTGGCAGCCTGGTGTCTGAGGGTCTCTGACGTTCAGGTTCAGTTTCATGTAGAATAAAGACCTTTGAAGGAGGACCGGCCTCTGAAGGACTTCTGCTCCTGTCCCTTCGAGCACCCAGGCTGCTGAGCATACCGATGGCTTCCTGAAATACAAAACACCCTTTATATACAGTACTGTGTGTCAGAGAGAGAGACAGAGAGAGGGAGTGAAGGAGCAAGAGATAGAGAGAGAGAGAGAGTGAGAGAGAGACACCACAGCGACACAGACAGAGAGAGACAAAGAAAGAGAGAGAGGCAGAGACAGATAAACAGACAGAGAGAGAGAGAGAGAGACAGAAGACAGAGAGAGTACAGACAGACAGACAGACAGACAGACAGACAGACAGACAGACAGACAGACAGACAGACAGACAGACAGACAGACAGACAGACAGACAGACAGACAGACAGACAGACAGACAGACAGACAGACAGACAGACAGACAGACAGACAGACAGACAGACAGACAGACAGACAGACAGACAGACAGACAGACAGACAGACAGACAGACAGACAGACAGACCTGAGACTGGGCCACCGCAGCTTGCACTCGGTGCTGCATGGCCGAGGCGTGGAGATACTGGACGGGCGAGTCCTTCTGACTCGTCATGACCATGACCTGCAGGTCCTGCTCCTCTGTGACCACCTGACCCTCCAGCTGCAGACCACGGGAAATCATCACCTGCACACAAAAACTTTGTTTTCATAAAAACATGTTTAAACCTAAAGTTTGAATTCAAAACAACAGACTGGACTTTTGTTCTGTAGTCAAAGAAGTTGCCCTTCAAATCCAGAGCGCTTCAGCGTTTCTGAACTGCAGAGGTCCAAGTTGTAAACTGCACAAGATGTTCTGTTAATGCACCTGAACTCACGTGCAGATCAACCTCACTGTCCTCACTGCCGAGGGTCATGAGGATCTGTGTTAGCTCGGCTCGAATGAGAGAAGTTTTGGTCACCTGCAGATACAAATACACGTGAGAGCCAGGACACAACCATAAGACTCAATGACCCTCAGCAGGGAGGGGAGGGAGATTAATCTGCACGTGAGTTTACTACTTCCGGCTCTGGACGAGGCAGCAGCTTATC
>JBBPBX010110841.1:0-10811 GCA_038048925.1 Garcialebias charrua | reverse complement strand
CAGAGAGTCTTTATTGTCATTCACACCACATGTAGTACATGTGATGAAACGAGATTATGTACACTGCATCCCAGTTACATCCAACAATAAAATATAAAATAAACATTACTAAGCTCTAAGATGTGAACTAAGAAAAACGCCAACTAAAAATACACTAAGCACTAATATATAGAATAACATACTCCAACGAGCAGCACGAACATGAGTTTGCATGAGCAGATGAACACAAAACAGATCAGCAACATGAAACAGATCAGCAGCAACATGAAATAGATCAGCAGCAACATGAACAGATTAGCAACATGAAACAGATCAGCAGCAACATGAAACAGATCAGCAGCAACATGAACAGATCAGCAACATGAAACAGATAAGCAACATGTAACAGATCAGCAGCAACATGAACAGATTAGCAACATGAAACAGATCAGCAACATGTAACAGATCAGCAGCAACATGAAACAGATCAGCAACATGAAACAGATCAGCAACAACATTAAACAGATCAGCAGCATCAGAAACATGAAACAGATCAGCAGCAACATGAAACAGATCAGCAGCAACATGAACAGATTAGCAACATGAAACAGATAAGCAACATGTAACAGATCAGCAGCAACATGAACAGATTAGCAACATGAAACAGATCAGCAACATGTAACAGATCAGCAGCAACATGAAACAGATCAGCAACATGAAACAGATCAGCAACAACATGAAACAGATCAGCAGCATCAGAAACATGAAACAGATCAGCAGCAACATGAAACAAATCAGCAGCAACATGAAACAGATCAGCAGCAACATGAACAGATCAGCAACATGTAACAGATCAGCAGTAACATGAACAGATCAGCAACATGAAACAGATCAGCAGCAACATGAAACAGATCAGCAGCAACATGAACAGATTAGCAACATGAAACAGATAAGCAACATGTAACAGATCAGCAGCAACATGAACAGATCAGCAACATGTAACAGATCAGCAGCAACATGAACAGATCAGCAACATGAAACAGATCAGCAGCAACATGAAACAGATCAGCAGCAACATGAACAGATTAGCAACATGAAACAGATAAGCAACATGTAACAGATCAGCAGCAACATGAACAGATTAGCAACATGAAACAGATCAGCAACATGTAACAGATCAGCAGCAACATGAAACAGATCAGCAGCAACATGAAACAGATCAGCAGCAACATGAAACAGATCAGCAGCAACATGAACAGATCAGTAGCAACATGAAACAGATCAGCAGCAACATGAAACAGATCAGCAGCAACATGAAACAGATCAGCAGCAACGTGAAACAGATCAGCAGCAATATGATGTGATGTTTCACAGTGACCATTCTGGTTAGATATTCATGAGTCTAACAGCCTCAGGGTAGAAGCTGTTCCTCAGTCTAGTGGTTCTACACTTAATGCTCCTCAACATCCTTCCTGAGGGGAGTGGGGCAAAAAGTGTGTGTGCTGGGTGAGTGTGGTCCTTCATGATGCAGGTGGCTCTCTTCCTGCATCTGGAGGTGTAAATGTCTGTGATGGTGGGGAGACTGACTCCAACATCTTCTGTGCAGCCTTCACCACTCTCTGCAGAGCTTTTCTTTCTGCAGCTGTGCAGCCTCTATGCCACACATTGATGCTGGAGCACAGGATGCTCTCCACTGCACACCTGTAGAAGGAGGTGAGGACTGAGCTGCTCAGACCAGCTCGTCTCAGCCGCCTGAGGAAATAGAGTCTCTGGTGAACTTTCTTGATCAGGCTTTGCACCAGCTCTCCAGGTGTTCCACCTCCTGCTTGTAGCTGGACTCATCATAGTTTGTGATGCATCCCACCACAGCTGTATCAGCTGCAAACTTTATGACAACCTGGATGGGTATCTGCACAATCATATGTGAGCAGAGTGAACAGGAGAGGGCTCAACACACATCCTTGAGGAGAGCCAGTGCTGAGGGTTATGGTGGAAGAGGAGAAGTTGTGGATCATCACTGACTGAAGTCTGTTAGTTAAGAAGTCAAGGAACCAGTTGCAAATGGAGGGGCTTAGTCCTAGTGTTAGTAATTTGTCCATCAGGGTTTGGGGGATCATGATTTTGAAGGCAGATGTGAAGTCCACAAAGAGCATATGGGTGTATGAGTCCTTCTGTTCCAGGTGGGTGAGAGCAGTGTGGACCACAGAGGAGATGGTATCCTCTGTTGATTGGTTCTCACAGTATGCATACTCGAGGGTCCTTGTTGATGATGGTTGTTTTGATGTGGGTCATGACCAGTTTTTCGAAGCATTTAGCGACTATCGGGTGAGGGCCACTGGCCAACAGTCATTCAGAGCAGTCACTGTAGAGCTTTTTTGGACTGGGATGATTGTCAAAGTCAAAGTCAAAGTCAACTTTATTGTCAGATCTGCAATACTGTACAGGACATACACAGGACCGAAATTGCGTTTCTCTCAGTCCCTCGGTGCAACAGTAAACATCTAAACATTGAAACACTGAACATATAATAATAGACATAAGCATAAAATAGTAAAACTAACACTGTCCTGAGTTTTTGCATAGTGGTATAAGAGTATGAAAATTTACACCAACTCTAAAACTAAAACATTAAACATTCAATGAACATAAAATTTACACCAACTCTAAAGCTAAAACATTAAACATTTAATGAACATAATACTGTCCTGAGTTTTTTGCATACTAGTATAAAAAAAGAGTATAAAAAGTATAACTAAAATAAACTAAAGGTTTCTAGCATTGACATTTGCAAAGTGGCAAAGCAGCGTATGAGTTAATGTACACAGTATATGTATGAGGTAGTAGTTGATGTCGTTATAGAGGCAAAAAGTGGCATATGCAGTAAGGCACATTGGGCATCCCTAAATAAGACCGTTCAGAGCACACTGTATATGTATCAGCAGTGGTGTAGATATTAGAGTAGTGAAAATGTAAACAGTAGTAATTACATGTAATCAGTAGTAATAAAAGTAAACAGTATTAATAAATGTAATTGTGGTGTGGTCTTCAGGCAGACGGGATCTGTCTACAGGGCATGAGGTGTTAAAGATATTGGCCAGCACCTTGCAGAGCTGATCGGAACTTTCAACACTTTCCCAACACTTTTTTTTTGGATTATGGTATTTTGACCAAGGGTTAGGATTTCCAACTAAACGCAGTGATAGGACCACCAAACTCACAGATCTTGTTCTCCATAACTCCCTGACCGCAATTTATGAGATTCCTGTCCGTCCTACGTTCTCCCTATGAATTATGGGTATTTGTATTTGGACAAATTGGGGTTAGGATTTCCACCTAAACGCAGTGATAGGACCACCAAACTCACAGATCTTGTTCTCCATAACTCCCTGACCGTAATTTATGAGATTCCTGTCCGTCCTACGTTCTCCCTATGAATTATGGGTATTTGTATTTTAACAAATTGGGGTTAGGATTTCCAACTAAACGCAGTGATAGGACCACCAAACTCACAGATCTTGTTCTCCATAACCCCCTGCACACACACACACACATGCACACACATACACACACACACACACACACAATATGCAAGTGTACAGTTAAATATACATATCCAGACAATATCCTACACTAGGATTTTTCATGTATGGGTATCTGGAAAATATCCAATACTAGGATTTATTATGGATGGGTATCCAGAAGATATCCAATACTAGGATCTATCACAGATGGGTATGCGTGGGATATCCTGTACTAAGATCTGTTAAAGATGAGATCTCCCCATATAGCACCAGAAACATATTGGATATGTGGCAGATACGTAAACTTGCATACTGTTGTATCTCCCCAGATATTAGGCCTTTTTGTATGGGTTTAACGGGCCCCGAATGGGTTTTCAGTGGGAACCAGATGGTAATGCCTTAGTCCTAAAGGAACAATTGGGACTTTCTCAACTAAGCAGAAGTGAACAAAATAAGATGAAAAATGTCTTTTGGTCAAGGTTCTTTAAAGCTAATGTGAATTATTGTCAGTATTACTTTTTACCTCTGCTGAGTAAACATTTATTATGTGAATAGAATAGAACTTATTTAACAAAAAACTCAAACATAAAACATGCCCAAAACAAACTACAGTACTGTACAAGAAATGCTCTTTTAAACAAAGAAATTTTAATGTTTTGCATAGTGTTGTTCAACATCTACAAAATTATTCAAGACAGCATTTCTGAAAATAATTTAAATTAGTTTTTACTTTAAAAAAAAGACAAACACACACACCGGTTTGTTAGTTTTATATAGTCCCTCGTTTATCACAGGTGTTTGGGACCATGAGGTGCGCTGGACCATGCGTATTGCTGGTGGGAACACGCCCACTAGCGATAAGTGAAAAACAGCAAAGTAGGATAGTTCAAGTTCAGTCAACTTTTGTCATGACACGTGCCAGGTTGCAATCACACTCATCACCTGTTACTCCCAAACTCCCTTCTTAAATAAACAATTTAAATTTTAATACTACTATATATACAATATTTTACATAAACAACACATGCTGTATGGATTGTTTATTTAAAATATTGTATACAGTATGTAAATTTAAATTGTTTAGGAGGGAGTTTGGGAGTAACAGTATATATATATATATATATATATATATATATATATATATATATATATATATATAATATATATATATATATATATATATATATATATATATATATATATATACGGAAAATATCCTATACTAGGATTTTTCATGTATGGGTATCCAGACAATATCCAATACTAGGATCTGTCAGATGTGTATCTGGAAAATATCCAATACTTGGATTTAATATGTATGGATATCCAGAAAATATCCAATATTAGGATCTATCACAGATGTGTATCCGGAAATTATCCAAATGCTAGGATTTTTTATGTATGGGTATCCAGACAATATCCAATACTAGGATCTGTCAGATGTGTATCCGGAAATATCCAAATGCTAGGATTTATTATGTATAGGTATCCAAAAAATATCCTATATGAGGATCTGTCAGATGTGTATCCGGAAAATGTCAAATACTAGGATTTACTATGTATGGGTATCCAGAAAATATCGAACATTAGGATCTATCACAGATGTGTATCCGGAAAGTATCCAAATGCTAGGATTTTTTATGTATGGGTATCCAGACAATATCCAATACTAGGATCTGTCAGATGTGTATCCGGAAATATCCAAATGCTAGGATTTATTATGTATGGGTATCCAGAAAATATCTAATATGAGGATCTGTCAGATATGTATCTGGAAAATGTCAAATACTAGGATTTACTATGTATAGGTATCCAAAAAATATCCAATATTAGGATCTATCACAGATGTGTATCCGGAAAGTATCCAAATGCTAGGATTTTTTAAGTATGGGTATCTAGACAATATCCAATACTAGGATCTGTCAGATGAATATCCGGAAAATATCCATATGCTAGGATTTATTATGTATGGGTATCCAGAAAATATCCTATATGAGGATCTGTCAGATGGGTATCCAGAAAATATCCAACATTAGGATCTATCACAGATGTGTATCCGGAAAATATCCAATGCTAGGATTTATTATGTATGGATATCCAGAAAATATCCTATATGAGGATCTGTCAGATGGGTATCCAAAAAATATCCAACATTAGGATCTATCACAGATGTGTATCCGGAAAATATCCAATGCTAGGATTTATTATGTATGGATATCCAGAAAATATGCAATATGAGGATCTGCCAGATGTGTATCCGGAAAATATACAATACTAGGATTTATTATGTATGGGTATCCAGAAAATATCAAATACTAGGATCTATCACAGATGTGTATCCAGAAAATATCCAATACTAGGATTTATTATGTATGAGTATCCACAAAATATCCAATACTAGGATCTATCACAGATTTGTATCTGGAAAATATCCAATGCTAGGATTTATTATGTTTGGGTATCCAAAAATATCCAATACTAGGATCTATCACAGATACGTATATGGAAAATATCCAATAGTAGGATCTTTCTCATATAGGTATCCAGAAAATATCCAATAGTAGGATCTTTCTCATATAGGTATCCAGAAAATATCCAATACTAGGATATCTCAAGTATGGGTATACATAAAATATTCTATACTAGGATCTATAGCAGATGTGTATCCAGAAAATATCCTATACTTGGATTGATCATGTATGAGTATCCAGAAAATATCCAGTGCTAGGATCTATCACAGATGGGTATACATGGGATATCCTGTACTAGGATCTGTTACAGATGAGAACTCCCCGTATATCACCGGAAACATACTGGATATGTGGCGGATACATAGACTTGCATACTGTTGTATCTCCCCGGATATTAGGCCTTTTAGTGCAGTGATATTGCCCAGATAACTTCATTTATCTCAGATAGCTTCATACATCTCCCACCACTAACATAAATACTGTTTATTACTGTTAAACTGTTATTATTTAGCACATTGAGTACATTGTAGTCCAGTGCTACGTGTGAAATATACTGTACTCTTGCCTCAACAGGCTCGTTAGCGATTTCAAACTGGATCTGACTGACGTCTCTTCCCAACACAGATGTTGGTCACAGCAGCTACATTCTGGTGTAGATTAACTACAAGACCCAAAGTATATTCCATCAGTCATAGCACAGAAAGCTATACTCAGCCACCATTGTTGTTGATAGAAATACAGTATGTTGTTGGTCCACGTGTGCGTGAAATATACGTCTGTTGTGTGCATGTGCTTTAACACCTCTGCAGGAGCTGTTGACACATCAGCAGGCAGTCCACCACCAGAGAACCTCCACTCTGAGACCTGGGTTGAAAAACCTCCAGGTTCAGTGAGGGTGGGGGCTGGTGTCTTGTAAATGGACAGCCTAACCGCAGAGAGAAAGGTGCAGTTTCACTCAAAATATGTGACGTGCAACCGGCCCCCTAGATTCATGCAATCTATCCATGCTGCCTTTGTATTCAACCAGTAGATCGCAATCAACGTATTGGGCAACCCTGATTTAGAGTTACTAATAAGACAAACATTGTTGAATGACAAAGCTTTATATTTGCTGTGTAATACAATTTTTGTTCCACATTTAATTTATTGTGTTGAAGTTTGGGGAAAAGCATGTAAAACTATAACAAAGCCTATTTTTATCCTACAAAAAAGAGCTGTGAGAATTATTACAAGAAAGTCTTACTGTCATCCATCAAATATATTATTTCACCAACTCAAATTATTGAAGTTTTATGATTTGGTGGACTATAATATTTTACAAAGTATTAGTAATGTATATAGCTCCCTTCAAACATTCAAATGCATTTTGTTAAGAGAAAAAGCTGTTAAAGTCTTAAGGGAACTGAGATTTTTGCAAAACCACGGTACAAAACTAGTTTAAATGGTAAATGGAGCTTATTTATATAGCACTTTCCAGTCCCCTATGAGGGGCCCCAAAGCACTTTACAATACCAACCATCCACCCATTCATACACACATTCATACGTCGGTAGTGGCAGACTGCCATGCAAGGCGCTTTCCAGTCCTACCGGGAGCAACTCTTGCCCAGGGACACAACGACACATGGTGTGGGGAACCGGGATTCGAACCTCCAACCTTCCGATCGGGGGACGACTGCCATTACCACTACGCCACGGCCACCCGTATTAAAGGGACGGCCTATTTCAATACAGGGAGTTGAATTGTGGAACGGTTTGGGAAATTATGTTAAAAATGCAAAATCAGTGCTTATGTTTAAAAAATGATCAAGACTAAATTGCTAACAAATACTAAAATTTTAAGTTTAAATGTTTAATGTACTAGACATTTGTAGATCTGTGATGAGTTACTCTTTTTGCTCGATTACTCATATGATAATTATTGTTTGAATTGATTTTGTTTTTGAAAAAAGGGGCAGATATAATAAGATTTCTTCTTCTTTCTGCCACCTTTCATTTTGTTTTTCTTTTCATATAATATGTTAATTTTTTTTCTTTGGTATTTTAAATGTAAAATGAATTTAAAAATAAATAAATAAATAACATGCATGTTTTTGATCTGTGTGAGGAAACTGGAGTAAACAAGAAGGTGCATGTAGAAAACATGCCAACTCTACCCTGAAAAGCCCCAGGCTGGGGGGGGGGGAATCCTGTGATCTTCTTACTGAGAGGCGACAGTTCAGACCGCTGCTCCACTGTGCTATCCCCAAACTATTTTAAAGACCTACCGTATTTTTCGGAGTATAGGTCGCACCTTTTTTATCATTTTTTTCATGGCCTGCGACCTATACTGAGGTGCGACCTATATATGGCTTTTTATCACTTTCGGCGAAACAAATGTTTAAATCCAGCTCATTTCACAATTACGTTCATTTATTAAGGAAAAGTTCAGCTCAGACACATATTTGCTATAATTTTTATCAAACAAATAATTGTTTTTAAGTGTTAATCTTCTTAAAACCCTTGCTGTGCACTCCTGTGGCAGACATTTGCAGCAGAGCTAAACGTAGGTGCGACCTATACTCCGGTGTGACCTATCTAGGGATTTTTACAATCTATTGGTAATAATTGGACAATGCAACCTATACTCCGGTGCGACCTATACAGGTGACCCCCTAGTTACGTACGAGTTAGGGAGATAAGAACTGTTCGCAGCTCGATTCTGCCGTAGCTAGGGGGTGAAAATAGCGTCCAGTTCGTAGGTCCTTATTCCGTTCGTAGGTCGTGGAAATACCGCTAACGGAGCACGCGCACACATTTAAGCATGTACAGTAGTGTACTGTAATGTTAAACATTGCTATTCACATTTACAGAATAAATAAAAATATATTTTCTTACTTTGAGATGGTCAAAGCCGACATCTTAGGTTGCCATGCGTTGCCATGATTGTTGTCGGGCCGAGCAGCGCGGCAGCCGGCGAGTGAACCACCGCAGTTGCTCAAGGCCTGTGTTAGCTAGCTGGCTAGCTTCTGCTAGCCAGGCCATGGGCTGGTGTTGGAGCGGCGGCGCGATCGGCGATCAATCTGCAGCTGCTGCTCCAGCCTGAGACGTCCACAGAGCTCACAGAGCGATTCCAGCTAGTAATTAATCCATATGAAGCCATCCTGGTCACCAGTCTTCAAAGGCCGGCTCCCGGCAGCTGGCCGGCTCCCGGCAGCTAACCTAAAATGGCGTCCGGTGTTCTACATTAATTTGTGACCGGAGACCCCCGTGACTGAACCTAAAATGGCGTCCGGTGTTCTACATTAATTTGTGACCGTGTAAACTGAAGACCTACTTCCTGCTGCCCAAGATTGCTCAAAAATGATCAGAAATGATCATTTTTATCATAATTATTATTTATAAAGCCTTTAAAACAACCACAGCTGCAACAAAGTGATGTACACATGAAATTAAGAACATTTAAACACACACAAAAAAATATATATATATATTTTTTTTAATACAGTAATTTCACATTTTTATTAAATATGATACGTTCGTAGGTCCCGTTGTTCGTAGGTCGATGGAGTCGTAAGTAGGGGGTTTGTTCTCCAAAAAATACGGTAATAGGCCTATCTATTTATGTTCACCCTGAGATTAATGTCTTTCCCAGCTAAAGGTCTTTTTGTGATGTGTGGAAATTTATTATGGCCTCCTCACCACTATTTGGATGACGAGTTGTGTTATACCTTTCCTTCTTGTGGTCTGAACTTTAGAGTCCCACTGTTTCAGGGAAACTTTGACAATCGATGATGACATGTGACACCGAAACTCAGCAGGATAAACGATCCATGTTGCTGTAATGAAAAGCATTTGTTTTTTGTGGCCATCCTTTCATTCTTCTCTGATGGGGACATGGATGAATTGGAAGTGCTCACTGCATCTCCAAGGGCAGGGAGATAAATATTATGCCACGCGCCTCCTCTGCCATGTCACTTCAAGTCAGGTTAGCAGGTGAAAAGCAATTGTTTCACTCCGGGGTCCCGCCTGCAAGACATATGTTATTTCAAATTAAACCTTCAAGGTCCCAAAGTCATTTATTTGTGTCAAAGCAGACAGAATGGAATTCTGAGAAACAACAATAAATTCACTGTGGATGTAAGAAATCACAATGAATTCTCAGCCTCTTAGCTGTGAGTGCTGCCTGCTTGTGTAGCAGAATAATATCCAGGATGCAGCGCTCCATTTTGGCCCTTAACATGTGGAACTAATCTCCCCAAAAAGACAACTATTTGGCTTCTTTGTTGTTGTTTTTTCTTTCTCAGCGTTCAGCCTTCCCCAAGTGTCAGATACTGCAGTGTGCGTCTTCAGGGAAGGTTGATGGTTATGAGTAGCCTCCTGCACCTCCCATACCAACAGAGAGTGAGCGGGTTCTGATTCACTGATAGTGCACAAGCCTTCTTGAGTGTTTGCAAAGTGTGGACCTTGAGAAGAACGGCTTTGCCAAAAAAAATCCTCTTGTGGCCATCAGAGAGCACAGCAGTGCTCAGTGAAAAACAAAGATGTTATAAGCTAGCTTAGCTATTATCGCTTTCCTGCACTACATCTCCCTAGACACGGCATTCAAATCACTCCCTATTTACAGTAGTTGGTTTTTATTTATTTATTAACACATTTCTCCCATGTTCCAAAGCAAAAGACCACTAAAAGGATTAGTTTTTGGAATAAATAAAACAATTAGCGATGCTCTTGCCTTTCTAATTCAGGCGAGATGAGCTGCATTTTTCTTGAATTGGAGCAATTTTATTAGCATAAAGCAGTTTAGGTGAGCGGACAAAAAGGGTTTGAGGCGACAAAACTGACAAAAGGGCAGAAAAGAA
>JBBPBX010110840.1:0-10811 GCA_038048925.1 Garcialebias charrua | reverse complement strand
CGCCCCTGCCTGTCTTGAAGTCTGATCTTCTGTTTAGAAGGTTCTTGGTGAGTAACTACTAGCTCATGTTTGGTCTTGACTGCTAGATGCACTTAAAGAGTGGCTACTAGCTCATGTTTGGTCTTGACTGCTAGTTGCATTTGTGTCAGCTCATTTGTTTGTGGAGTTTGACTGTGCTTGATGCACTTAGGAATGTTTGCTCATCTTTTGACTTTTGTTGTGCTTAGTGCACTGGGTAGCTGAAGGCTGCATTGATGACATTAGGATCCTGCTAATGATAATTGATATCAGGGATGCTGACCTGTGTGGTTAGTTTAAGCTGGTTTAACCAGGAACATTTTTGAGCTTGGAGCTGTTTGGTTGGAGCTGTTTGGAGCTTGGAGCTGTTTGGAGTTTTTGTTGGTTTGCCTAATGACAGAGTGAGATCGGTAGTCCAGTTATATCGTTTTTCTTTTACCCCTAGGGTCCCCTTTTGGTCAGGTAGTCCGTCTCCAGACAGGCTGCGACGGCCCTGTTTTTATGGGTTGGGCCGACGCTGGGGACGTTATATTCTTTTTGGCTGACTCACTCTTGTCCACCATTTATTTGTACTTTTGTCTGTCTATTTTTGCTCCCTTTTTGTTGCCCTGTGCCAGAAGACGGTGCACTCCGCACCTGGAGGGAGGAGTCGGGCAGTTTTCAATAAAGCTTTTTATTTTTACATTCTGCCTTCTTGTGTCCTTTGTCCATTTAATGTGTTCGGCCTGAGCCAGCCGTAACATATTTTGGGCGCCTCGTCCGGGATCTTGAATCCTTTTTGACTCCTTGTCTGGATCTTGGATCCTTCTTCTCCTTTTTGCTCCTTGTCTGGATCTTGAATCCTTTTTTACTCCTTGTCTGGATCTTGAATCCTTTTTGAGCCCTTGTCTGGATTTTTGAATCCCTTTTGTGATCCTTGTTGGGTTAATTAATTAAACCTGCAGGTTGTTTGACTCGTAGGCGGGTCCAGTGCTGTGTGTGTGGTGGTGCGTTCAAATGCAGCTGGGATTTTTTTTTTTGCTGTTTACAGTGAAAGTCTTTAGAAGAGGGGTACAGCTTAAAAGCTGTTTGTGTTCACATCATGGCGTTCAATTTGAAGAGATTTCTTGAACAGCCCACGTTTGATGTCTATATAAACTGCACGAGAGAGCAGATGTTGAGTATAGCAAACCATTTTAAAATCAACACTAGAGAATACGAACGTGATGGTTGGTTTGAGGGTGGACTGCTGACTGAATTAATTCAACTTGAGGTTGTTGTGATGCCTGATTATGGACATTCAAATGAAAATGAAGTTGCTTTAAGAAAAAAAGAGCTTGAAGAACAATTGAGGAAAGAAAAAGAACTTATTTCACAACAGTTCGAGGTCGCACGAAGGGAGCTACAACTTAAACATGAATTGTTCTTAAAAGAACAAGAAGTCAAAAGTCAAAGTATTCTAGCCGCTCTACATGAGAAGAAGCGTCTTCTAGAATTGAGAGAGCTCCATACTGCACAAAGGGAAGATCACCATTTGTGTCCCATTGTGTGTCATCCAAAGGTGACACCAGAGCCTTGCATTCAAGCAGGTGTGCCTCTCTCACATCTACAGGAGATGGCGCCAGAAGAACATCAACTGGAGGAGAAAAATGAGGATGATGTCAACTTGGGTGACAGTTTCTTCTTTTTTCATGTAACTGAACTTGAAATTAAACATGAAAATGAATCTGACTTAATCCCAGTTAAAGATGGGGATCTTAAAAACTTTGATGAGCTGAAGGAACATTACATTGACCTGAGTGAATGTTTTTTATTTAGCTCTGAAGAAGAAGTCCCAGTGAGCTTAACTGAGGAGGATCCAGAAGAAACAATTCCACCCGTTTCATTGTTTTCTTTTTTAGCTCCTGCAGAAAACAAAGGAGTTGTGAAAGATGATGTTGACTTGAGTGACAGTTTTCTATTGTTATTTAAAACTGAACAACTCTCATTTAATGATTCTGTGTCTAACGGTCTCTGTGCTTACAGTGCGGCTGAGAGCAGAGCTGTTGAAACTGACACAGGGATGCTGTCCAGAGCAGAAAAAGAGGACAGATCCCCCCTGACTGTCAAGACACGTGTGTCAAGTTCTCTTGTTTCTTTGTGTTCCCTTTCAGCCACTGCAGACTGCAGACTGTTGCTGAATGATGTGGGACCATGGCCTCAAAAAGAAACTGGAAATGAGTCAGGAAATGACTTTATTAAGTCTGTGTGGTGTGCAACAGTGAACTCTTATGTTGACCATAATTCACTGTCTGACACTATTTCCTATATTTTCAGAATAACTGAAATCAGATCTGCTACAGTTGACCAGAAGGTGTCGCTACAGCTGAATGGAGAGAGTTGTCCAACACTGTCCAGTGCTGAGATGGAGGAGAACAGTTTCCCTCTGTTTGCTAAGAAATTACGACTCTCTTCGTCACTGACTGACCTCATCAGAAATGATGATGGCGTTTGTTATACAAAACAAATGCTTTTCAAATTAATGTCAGATCAGAGATGCCTTTTTGGTTTTAAAACATTTTAAGATAACATGACATTGATTATGTTAGCGGTTAGGCGGACTAGTTTTAATGATGTTTTTAGTCCGTTTGTCTGTTGTACCGCTACATTGTTGCTCTCTAGGGTCCTATTTATTTTGCATGTGCGGATGTGAGATGTTTTCACCTGGCATCCACATCACCCCCATACAAAACACTGGTGGTGGAGGTGTTACATATCCTGAGGAAGCTGCCAATGCTGACACCTTTTAGTTCTTATGTATGTTGACTGCAGTCATGCTTTTGTGTGGTTAATTAGTCTGATTGTGATCAGGCTTGTGTGTGTTCAGCCAGGAACACCTGAGAGCCACGCCTATATATACTTCAAGTTGACTGTGCTTGAATGCGGAGTGTTGTGAGCTCAGAGTTTGGTTGCTTTATTGCTGAGCTGTTTGAGTACTGTTTGGGTACTGTTTGAGTACTGTTTGGGTACTGTGGGGTGTTCTCCGCCCGCCCCTGCCTGTCTTGAAGTCTGATCTTCTGTTTAGAAGGTTCTTGGTGAGTAACTACTAGCTCATGTTTGGTCTTGACTGCTAGATGCACTTAAAGAGTGGCTACTAGCTCATGTTTGGTCTTGACTGCTAGTTGCATTTGTGTCAGCTCATTTGTTTGTGGAGTTTGACTGTGCTTGATGCACTTAGGAATGTTTGCTCATCTTTTGACTTTTGTTGTGCTTAGTGCACTGGGTAGCTGAAGGCTGCATTGATGACATTAGGATCCTGCTAATGATAATTGATATCAGGGATGCTGACCTGTGTGGTTAGTTTAAGCTGGTTTAACCAGGAACATTTTTGAGCTTGGAGCTGTTTGGAGTTTGGAGCTGTTTGGAGCTTGGAGCTGTTTGGAGTTTTTGTTGGTTTGCCTAATGACAGAGTGAGATCGGTAGTCCAGTTATATCGTTTTTCTTTTACCCCTAGGGTCCCCTTTTGGTCAGGTAGTCCGTCTCCAGACAGGCTGCGACGGCCCTGTTTTTATGGGTTGGGCCGACGCTGGGGACGTTATATTCTTTTTGGCTGACTCACTCTTGTCCACCATTTATTTGTACTTTTGTCTGTCTATTTTTGCTCCCTTTTTGTTGCCCTGTGCCAGAAGACGGTGCACTCCGCACCTGGAGGGAGGAGTCGGGCAGTTTTCAATAAAGCTTTTTATTTTTACATTCTGCCTTCTTGTGTCCTTTGTCCATTTAATGTGTTCGGCCTGAGCCAGCCGTAACACTATCAGTCATTGAACAAACTCATCCATGTGCATCTTTGACTTAGCTGAGACTTCTCTCCTGCCATTGGAGTCCTAACCAATGAGAGCTCCTTCTAACATGCTTCTGCCTGGAAACAAAAATTAAAAGAGTCTGACTGGTTAAATGTATCTTCATTAATAAAAAGCTTCATCTTCAAAGTAGTTTACAAAAACTAGAAGTTAGCACAAACAACAAAACTAAGTTATAAATGTCTACAGTATATAATACTACCGTAATTAACTAGTAGTAAGAAGTGCAACATAAAACATTTGTCCTTAAAACTATTTTTCTCCAGGCGAGCTTTTAGCAGAGACGACGGTGAATATTCTGCCCGGTATACAGTTGATTGTGCTGCTGTGTGTTTGTGGTAATAAATCATGTCTCCATGTCCTCGTAGCAGGCCCCGAACACTTTAATCATCCCGTCCTCTTGTGTGTTTAGCCGTAATAATTTGGCTCTATCATGCACGGACAGCAGTGTCTGTGATTTATGTGTGCATGTGAGGGAAGCTGAGGCAAAGCCACACTGCTGCTGTTTGGCTTCATGTCCTGCAGCCTCACAGGCTGCTCTCTGTGGTACAACAGTTCATTTCACCATTCTGGAGACACCCCCCCCCCCCCACACACACACACACACACACCTCTATCTGTCCAAACTCCATTTTATGTTTCCATTTATTAAGGCTGGAAGGAAACTGAAGAAAAACCAACATGAGTGTTTATCAGCAAACTTTGATTTAACTTCAGCCTCCATAAAAATAAAGTGAAATTATATTTTACACAACTTTAGTCATTTACATTTCAGTCTAGTTTCAGTTAAAATAAACCTTCAGGATATATATGCATATATATCTCATCTTTCATATAGCTAGATACCCACTGTAGTGCTAGTCCTCTAATGCCATATTTATTCAAATTTTCAATGATAGTAATGTGGCCAATAGCATCAAATGCTTTCTTTAAAAACAAAAATACTGACAATATTGTTTTAGATCAACAGCAGTTATTTGTTCCATCAATTCCATGACAGCCATTGATTTTTTTTTTTGCTTTAAACCCATACTGACTGCTACTTGGAATATTTTGTTTAGCAATAAATTGATATAATTTGGTCAAATATGGTTTCTAATTTTTTTGAAAACTGTGGTAACAAGGAAATTGGTCTATAATTATTGAACACACATTAATCGCCATTCTAAAAAAAAAAGAGGAATTACCTTAGCTACTTTCATATTGCCTGGAAATATTCCTGTTAAATGATGTTACATGTAAACGGCTCAATAACATGACTCATTATGTCCTTTACAAACATCATATCCATATCCGCCCAGTCTTTTGATCTCTTGTCTGTAAGATATTTACTATATCCATCATTTCTTCTTTGTCAGTTACGTCAAAAATACTGTTGGCACAACCTCACATTTAACATGATGGCAGTGTTTTAGACCCCGATTGGCAGACCAAAAAGAGACGAGGACAACAGGATACGAAAAGGTGAATGTTTATTTACAGTGCAGGATATACGTGAGGGTTTGCTGTGGGGAGAAGTTGAGAACAAGAGGAGTCTCTTGGTGATAATAGTCAATTTCATGCTTTCTATAGGTAGAAGACTTTCTTACTGTTTGTTAATTGCAGGTGGCACGGAGGTGAATTGGGGGCTGTGTTCAGTGACAAGAGGAAATCCAGAGAGGTAAGTAGGAACCTGCAGAGGTGTTGTGTCCAGGTGTCCAGAATGTGGTTAGCTGAGCTGTGTTGGGTGTGCACGTTTTGACAACCAGAACCAGCCAGAGGTCCAAGGAGGAAACAAGCAGATTCACAGGAAACAGAACTGGTGGTAAGAACAAGAACAAGGACTTAGAGAAGCTCAAGCACATTTCTAAGGCTGACTGTCACTGAATTACCCAGGGTAATCAATGCTCCAGCGTAGGATGAGTGTCTGGCCGAGGTTTAAATAGAGCAGGGAATGCAGGTCTGGCAGATGAGGTGCAGGTGTCGTCAATCAGCTGATTAGTTGCCGGGTCGACGAGCAGGAAAGAGGGTGGAAACTGAGAATCCCACATTATTATCTACTTTTGGTATTTTGGCTGTAAGACTTGAGCCATCATTCACAAAATAATGATTAAATCCATTTACAGTTTAATTCTGATCATGGATTTCATTGTCATCCTTCACAAAATATTGTGAAATACCTGCTTTTTACTTTAGGATTTTTCAGAACACTATCTATTACTTACCACATTGATTTCATATCACTACAGGTATTACTTTTGTTTAATAAATCATTGGACAAATAAAGTCCAGTTGATCTTGTATTGAACGCCTTTTTGATTAAATCACTGTAATATTCCTTCTTATGCTTTCTTTTAATCCTTACAACTTATTTTTATACTTCTTGTATTTCTTTTGGATTTTACGTCAAAACTTATTAACGACAGCTGTGGCTGAGCGATTAGAGCAGTCGTCCTCCAATAGGAGATTTGGGAATTCGATTCCACCAGCATTCACATGGCCAAGTGTCCCTGGACAAGACACTGAACCCCTCATTGCCCCTGATGTTTGTCCCATTGGTGTATGAATGTGATAAAACACTGATTATTTGTATACAGTAGATCTAGTAGAGTGCTGTATGAATGGGTAAATGAGGACACAGATTATAGTGTAAAGCGCTTTGAGTGTCTCGATAAGATTGAAAGGCACCATACAAGTACAGTCCATTTACCATTTATCTTAAATGTGAGTTTAATGAGGAGGTTATCAAAGCCTTTCTGTTTTAGTCAGTAGCTGTCCCTGAATAAAGCATCATGTTATAATGGTAGCAACATAGAACATGTGTTAACATTTTTATTACTTTAATTTTAGAGAAATTGAAAAGTAAAACTTTTGGAAGGTATTCATTGGATGTCCATCTACAACTGATGAACTTGTGAAGTCATCCAATCCAAGATGGCTGCCACAGTCAACTTATTAAAGAGGCACTCAACCCACTGTGAAATGGTAGCCCCGCCCCCAGACCAGATTCAAACTCCTCATGAAAATGGGTGTGTCGAGAGACAAGGAGGGGAGGAGGTGGGTGGTTGTGCTGCGTTCACGCCCCCTCTAGCAACAAACTAAAACAAACTAAAACTCTAGCAAACAACTTACAGCAAGCAACAACAAAGAATAAATATGTAGATGTATATATCTATTCTCCCCCGATCTATCCAAAACAAAAGGCCTAAAAATAATAATAATAATACCACAAAGTATTACGTGACTGGGGATCGAACTAGAGTCTCTCGGATCCCAAACCTTTACTTCCACCACTGCCCCAACTTGGTATACATGCTTTGCTCGTCCATCGCACCATAAGAAAACGAATACAACCACATAGTTTCGATGACGTGAAAAGTATTCTTAAAATAAATAAGTTAAAATATACAAATAACTAGTGCCTTCCCAAAAACTATAATAAGCGTTGTTGCAGTACTTTTCCGGCGTGCAATGTACCACTTCCATATAAGGTATGAACTGCAGCGCGGACTTTCCCATCTCTGCAGGGGATTGGCTCTGCTTGAACCACTTTCATGACGACAGAGTGAGAAAACACGTCACAGTGAGAATCCTGGACCAATAAGAAAATTAAGGTGCAATTCCTCTGTTCAACCCATAGGACTACCGTAAACACGTTTTTAGACCAAATATTGCTGATTTAAACTAATACACACAAATATATGAAGATTAACACAGACATAGTGCTATACAACATTTTAGACACATTCTAGGGAGTTTATCAGCTAAAAAATTTTAATTTTGAGTTTAGCCCCTCTTTAACAGAAACATGGTTCTGTTTGTCAGTTTTCCAGCTGAACGTTGATGAGGTAGAAGCCAAGAGTCCTCTGAGAGCTGGTACAAAGCTGTAGATGGCACAAGATTTTGTGAATATTTTCTAGATTTGACCTAAGCAGCTGAAACCTCCTCGCATTTATCATGAAGTGAGCAACTGGTAGTGTAGTGATTCGAGGAACCCAGATAGTACGAGACAAGACTCGGGCTTAGAAAAGTGAACAGTGTTTATTATTTACAGTGGCAATATATACACATTTGTACAGCTGGTTGTCTGGAGCCCCTGAGGAGGAATAACAAGGTAAGATGGATTTGGAAGAGGGACTGGGCGTTGGTAAGGATTTGTTTGTTTTCACCTTACAGGTTTGGATGATGCAGTGGGGCGCCGATCCAAGATGGCTCCAGATATGTTGTGCCGGGCAATGCAGGCAAGTGGCTGGAGGACAAGGCACAAGGAACAGGAACAAGACAGAACCAGACAAGGACCTGAGGAGGCAGGATGACTGCAGACCAGGGGCAGCCGGCCAATAGGGTGTGCTAGGGCACAGCCCCACTGGAACTTCTGGAGCTATTCAACATTTTACATTGAATACTTGATTTTTTTTCATAAAAATGAAATAATAAAATAAAAATATTTCAAAATATATGCATACTGTATATATTTTTAGTTGTGTAGGATAAATATTTTATGAGTAATGATGAGTTATATTGTTTGTTTCAAAAAATGTTTTCTGATTGGTGACGTATTTCCGGTCCAGGGGGCACATGGATCTTATCCGTAGACTCTCGTTATAAATGGTGAATGTGCAGTTATTCCACGACGTTACAAAACAATGGGAAGATGCTGGACACAGATTTCAGCGCCCTGGACATGTCCAACGTGAGCTGTACCTACCGATAATGTCATTTTGTCTGGGAAATGAGCCATGCAGTGACAAGCAGGATGGCTCAGGTAGGTTTTAAATCATTGAAAGCCCTTTATCTAATTTGCCATTTCTGACTGATATGCTTCTCAAATTTTAAAAGTCTCTGTGAAAAAGCCTTCAGCTGACTGGTTATTCTAAAAGTGGCAACTGGTGAGTTTGTTTCTGGAGCTAGCATGCAAATGCTAGTCTTTATCTAATGCTTATATTGTTATATTACCATTCCTGACTGATATGCCTCTAAACTTTTAGATGGCTCTGTTTGTGGAAAAAAAGCCTTCCGCTGACAGCAAGTGGGAACTGGTGAGCTAGTTTATTTCTTTGTTTGTTTGTGGAGTTAGCATGCTAGCGCTAGCCTCCAAGTTATTGTATTGGACTCTGATGGCTTTTTTACTCATCAGAGTCTGTTGTTAACTGTTGTCTCATTTTGTTTTTAAGCAGCAGTTTCTAATGGTGTCATAATTTATGATGAATAAATCTGAATGAATAATGAATAAACTGTGGCTCTGTTCCACCCCTCCGTTTCAGTTATATATAAGTTGTGCTGTTGTTTCAGAGAAGCTATAAACTTAAAGTAACCAACCAGCAGAAAGATTTATGTTAAGCATTAAATAGTATTGTGAAACAGTAATGTGAATTTTTCATGTTATGAAAGAGTGATTATATAATTATTTTAATTTAATTTTACTATTATAAAGATCACTATGGTATGAAATTGAAATAACCTAGATATTATTATTTCTGTTGTGTTAATAAATTAAAATTAGATTAGATACTTGTATGTGCACAAAGCACCTCAAGCAATGTGGAAAATGCTAACGGTATCATCATTAATGTGCCTTACTCACTTTGTTTACAGAATAACTCTACTGTTCCATCTGGTCATGCCTCATGTGGACATTCTCTACAGCCATCTCCAGAAGCGGACCATCGACTCAGTCTTTGTTCAGAGAATCATGCAACAGTTCACAGACAACATTCAAAAAAGCAGGTAAATTAAAATTAATGCATATGTTGTGCTGTTTAATATTACTGATATTTTGTTAATGTCTTTGATTGAACTACTTCACATTTCTTGTTGTTTTACCTGGTGACTAAAGATGAACACTGTTCTCTTATGGTCCTTTTGAGAAACTCCGTCCCTACTATTTGTGAAGACCACAGTGGTAGTGTATGCCAGATGGCCAAGAAAAACTGTGCACTGGGCCCTGGTGAACGTCAGAGGACAGCTACAGAGGTGAGAGAAGCTAAATGCATGATGTAGGTCTTTTACAATGTTGTTCATCATAGTAGTTCTGTATTGTGAAAAAGTGAGGAGCGTACCTTAAAAGAGTCCCTATATAATATAATAGTTTACTTCTTTACAAGTGCAATGGGATTTTGAATTGTTGCTATTAAATTAACACATATAATAATAAAATAATAATAATAATGAATTCAATTTATAACGCGCTTTTCATTAGTGAAAATCTCAAAGCGCTACACACATTCATACTGTACACCGGTAGCGGCAGACTACCATGCAAGGTGCTTTCCAGTCCTACTCATAAAATAAATGGTTTTTATATGTTAATTAATTAGAAAGCTGACTAATAGCCATTTCCCTATCCTCTTGACTACCAGGAAAAATAAATATTGTCCATGCCCAATATTATATTATATATATTATATTATGGGGCAGAGATGGGGTAGAGGCAGGGCAGCCGGCTTAGGACCGGAAGGTCCCGGGTTTGATCCCTGGTCACTGCATACCTCGTTGTGTCCCTGGGCAAGACACTTAACCCCGAGTTGCTCCCGGTAGGACTGGCAGCGCCTTGCATGGCAGGCTACCGATACCGGTGGATGAATGGGTGGATGAATGGGTGGATGACTGGTACTGTGAAGTGCTTTGGGGCCGTTCATAGGGGGCTGGAAAGAACTATATAAGTGAGCTCCATTTACTGTACTATATACTGTATTGGGCATTGGATATTATATATATGCCTTATTCATATGGAAGAGAAAGGTGCCAAAACCCACCCTTTCATATTTAGCATAATTGAAAAGCCCTAAATGTCCTCTGTAGACCTTGTAAATTTTATAATTACTTTTGCATTTGTTGTACTTAATTTTTGTAAATTTATTGCATGCTTTAGTATTTTTTGTTTGTTTGTTCTTTGTTGTTTTAGTGAGTCAAATTGGTTTTGGTGAGTCAAATTGGTTCCTCTCATCCTGAGCATTTAATTGTACTGTTGACCTTGTGTTAACCTGCATCTGATAA
>JBBPBX010110839.1:0-10812 GCA_038048925.1 Garcialebias charrua | reverse complement strand
GAGTGAGAGGATGGCTATAAGGTGTGAAGAGCCCGACCGTGACAGAAGGGAGGCCATCTATAAATGAAAAAGAAAAAGAAAAAAAAAAAGAAAAGAAAAACATCAACTAGAAATACACTAAGCACTAATGTAATAGAAAAACATCATTACAAACAGCAGCACGGACATGAGTCTGTATGAGCAGATGGTCACAGATGAACACAGCAACAATAAAACAGATCAGCATCAGCATGATGAGTCTAACAGCCTCAGGGTAGAAGCTGTTCCTCAGTCTAGTGGTTCTACATTTGATATATCATTTGATATATTTGATACATATTGATATATCAGCTCTCTGCTCCACACAGAGGGCTGTGGTAGCTCGGTGGTCTGTGGTTGTGTCAGGAAGGGCATCCGGCATAAAAACAATTGCCAAGTCTTCGTGCGACTAGTTCGCTGTGGTGACCCCTGAAGAAGGGAGAAGCCGAAAGAAAAAAAAGAAAAAACTTAATACGATAGGCTCTCTAAATAACCATTCCCACAATTTCTCTGTTACTCTTTTTAAATTACAAATAGAGAAAACAGCTGTTTTTCTCCCTTAAATTCTTAACAAGTTATACCCTGATGCATGATCAATAATCCAGGTAGAAAAATCTTAAAAAGCTAAGTCTGGTCCTCTGGACATTCAAAAAACAAAACAAAACAAATAAGTTATTCTTCATGATGAAAAACCACAAATATGAAAACCAACCAAATATTTTTGTTCCGCTCAAGTCTTTATAAATAACTCTTCCCCCATTCTTATAGTTATTCACAACAAATTATATTTAGCAAAAATCTTGAGGATTTTGTTTAACGTACTTTAATTTTTGTGATCAGTTGCTTTTATTATTCATGAAAGGAAAGTAACATTTCAACATTTCATCCAAACAGACTGTGATGAAGAACAGAGGCTAAACATTTAAATGACTGAACTACAATACAGGTGCTGGTCATAAAATTAGAATATCATGTAAAAGTTGATTTATTTCAGTAATTCCATTTAAAAAGTGAAACTTGTATATTATATTCATTCATTACACACCGACTGATATATTTCAAATGTTTATTTATTTTAAGGTTGATGATTATAACTGACAACTAATGAAACCCCCAAATTCAGTTTCTCAGAAAATTTGAATATTACTTAAGACCATTTAAAAAAATCATTTTTAGAAATGTTGGCCAATTGAAAAGTATGAACATGAAAAGTTTGAGCATGTACAGCTCTCAGTACTTAGTTGAGGCTCCTTTTGTCTGGATTACTGCAGCGTGGTATGGAGTCGATCAGTCTGTGGCTCTGCTCAGCTGTTATGAGAGCCCAGGTTGCACAGGTATAGTGGCCTTCAGCTCTTCTGAATTGTTGGGTCTGGTGCATCTCATCTTCCTCTTCACAATACTCCATAGATTAAACTCACCTGACCTTAGTCAGGTGAGTTTTCTGGTCAATTAAGAACAGGGATAACATGGTTCTTAAACCAGGTACTGGTAGCTTTGGCACTGTGTGCAGGTTTCAAGTTCTGTTGGAAAATTAAATTTGCATCTACATAAAGTTGGTCAGCAGCAGGAAGCATGAAGTGCTCTAAAACTTCCTGGTAGATGCTGTGTTGACCTTGGACCTCAGAAAACACAGTGGACCAACACCAGCAGATGACATGACACCCCAAACCATCACTGACTGTGTAAACTTGACACTGGACCTCAAGCAACATGGATTCTGTTCCTCTTCTCTCTTTTTCTAAACTTTGGGACCTTGATTTCCAAAGGAAATGCAAAATTTACTTTCATCAAAGAACATAACTTTGGACCACTCGGCAGCAGTCCCAGACGAGACGCTTCTGACGCCGTCTCTTGTTCAAGAGTGGCTTGACACAAGGAATGTGACAGCTGAAACCCATGTCTTGCATACGTCTGTGCGTGGTGGTTCTTGAAGCACTGACTCCAGCTGCAGTCCACTCTGTAAATCTCCCCCACATTTTGGAATGGGTTTTGTTTCACAGTCCTCTCCAGGGTGTGGTTATCTCTATTGCTTGTACACTTTTTTCTGTCACATTGTTTCTTTCCCTTTACCTCTTTATTAATGTGCTTGGACACAGAGCTCTGTGAACAGCCAGCCTCTTTAGCAATGACCTTTTGTGTCTTGCCATCCTTGTGCAAGGTGTCACTGATCATCTTTTGGACATCTGTCAAGTCAGCAGGCTTCATCATGATTGTGCAGCCTACAGAACTAGACTGAGACACAATTTAAAGGCCTTTGCAGGTGTTTTGAGTTAATTAGCTGATGAGAGTGTAGCACCAGGTGTCTTCAATATTGAACTTTTATTACAATATACTAATATTCTGAGATACTGAATTTGGGGTTTTCATTAGTTGTCAGTTATAATCATCAACATTAAAATAAATAAACATTTGAAATGTATCAGTCTGTGTGTAATGAATGAATATACAGGGAACCCCCGACTAACGAACGAGTTCTGGACCTAAGGACCGTTCGCAGCTCGATTCTGCCGTAGCTTGGGGGTGAAAATAGCGTCTTGTTCGTAGGTCCGCATTTTGTTCGTAGGTCACGGAAATAACGCTAACGGAGCCCGCACACACATTTATCGGCATGAGACTGAACAAGCGGACATACTGGGCCATAAACATGCACAGAACTTTATTTACAAACACTTATCTAACACAGTACACCACATATTCATCCATAAACACACACAGTAACTGTACAGCATGTACAGTAGTGTACAGTAATGTTAAAAGTTGCTATTCAGCACAGCACATTCAATACTGTAATTTAAAAAACTACAGTGTACTTTGTGGAACCAGATGTATGAAAACAAAGTGCCTTAGTGTACAGGACAGTCCAGTGCAGGAACTTTTAAAAGGTAAAATTCTAAATTTAAATTTATTACCTGTTCGTTCGTTGTTCGTTCGCTGTTCGTTCGTTCGTTGTCTTCTCATCAATCGCTGTAACTAACCCACGAGGGACAAAATGGCCGCAGCCTTTCAAATAGTACCGCTTTACCTGTACGGATCCCTCCGCCGCCCCACTCTCGCTGGCGGTAGTTTTCCACTGTCATGAGCAGTTTCATGCCCAACACACAACAGCCAAGGCAATCCCCTCCCCCACCTTTCCGCTTGCCGTACTGACGCAGTTACGCCGTAGCTCGATTACATACTTGTAATGGGGCTTGTTTGTAGGTCTTGCATCCAGTATGCCGTATAGCTTGATTACATATTTTTAACTTGGTTCGTTCGTAGGTCACATTCTTTTTGCCGTATCTCGATGTCATTCTTTAAAAGTGGCTCGTTCGTAGGTCGCGGGCGCCGTAAGTCGGGGTTTCCCTGTAATATACAAGTCTCACTCTTTGAATGGAATTACTGAAATACTGTAAATCAACTTTTTCATGACATTCTAATTTTATGACCAGCACCTGTATTTACCTGATGCATGCTGAATAATCCAGGTAGAAAAATCTAACAAAGTTAAGTCAGGTCCTCCGAACAGATAAAAAAATAAATTGAAAAAATTGTTGAAATGTTACATCTTTTATCCAGAAGACTTAGTCAGTACATTATTTACGTTCATTTCAACTTTATTCTAGACTTGTGTTAGATCAAATAGCGACCAGGCTTCTCATCGAACAGTGATGACTTCTGTACTGTTGTTTTAACGTCTTAATGACTTGTCATCTGGATGTTTTATGCGTCTACTGACCGTGAAACAAATTGCCCCTCGGGGATAATAAAGATTCCTGACCTTGAACTTTAAAAAATAAACAAACCTAAAAACTGCATCATATGAAAAATATGATGCTGCCAGCAGGTCGCGATCTGTGTGACAGCAAATCATTTTTAGTAAACCGACTCCTGGTCATTCTCCCAACCTCTTGTCCCCCCCCCCCCACACACACACACACACACTATCCAACATGAATTGTGTCATATTGTGATGAAGTTCAGTTTAGTCCAAGAGACTTTGGTCTAATCATCTCAGAGCTGCAGCCAGCCTGATTAAACCACCGTGCACTTCAAACAACTCAGTCATGTTGCTTTGACTCTTTCTGGAAAACACGATGGATACACACATGCACACACTCACACGTGCACAGGCTCAAAATCAGACACACTGGCAACAACCCGTGCCTTGTCTTTCTATCTCTTGCAGCTCCCTCTCTGTGTCTCTAATTGACTTCTGCTTTCTTACGTTTCATTTCAACCTTTTTTTTATTTTTTATTTTTTATTTCCTCCTTCAATTATTCATCTGTCTCTCTTCCTCTGATGTCATTCCATCTGGTTGTGGTGATGGTTAATTCACCTCCTCATTTGAAGGAAGGGGCGGCTGCTGCCGTGCGCTGTTAATTGTTTCTTAAGAGCAGTGAGTACACACATGCACCCCCCTACATGCACATACACACACACACATGCACATACACTTCCCTCCCTCCACTGTTCGAGCACACTGTACATGCCTGCTTGCATTAACATCACCAAATGAGCACAGATTGAAAAAGTATGAGTGGAGCCCAAGTCTCTCAGTTTATGTGTGCGTGCAAGGATACTTGTGTGTGTATGTGTTTAATGCATGTAACGGTACATAAATGAGCAAGTTGGTGTTTCAATTTTGCATTTGCTGAAAATTAGACCGGGTGCATTGACAAAAAAGTGTGTGTGTGTGTGTGTGTGTGTGTATGTAAGAGAGAGAGAGTGTTACTGCATTTTTTACAAGGACCCACTTGAGACCTTGCAAATGAGGACATGAGAAATGTGAGCACATTTCAGCCAGTCCTCACTTTCAAAGACTTGAAGGGTTTTGTGTTTCTGTGGGATTTTTATGCCAATAAAGCGGTTACATCAGTATTATCATGAGGATATTGGTTCTAACGGTCAATAATTAAATATGGGAATAAAAATACAACTATTTGCTATAACCAATTTATTTCCAGTCAGACATTTCCGCCTGCTGCCTTGAAAGGTGAGTGAACAGCATGTCTAATCAACAACAGGTAACAAAAAAGGGCTGCACTTCTACAAGCGACATGTGTATTCGTTCCCCCTGTCGGTGTCCCCAAAAGTGTAAAAAAGACAAAAGTTTATTCCATCACACAAATCACTGAAGTAAGATTTGAGATAGTTTGATTGATGTTTTGAGACTGTTTGATGATTCCACGTTAAAAAAGTTGATGGAAGTTGCTTGTAACAAATCCAAAGAGGTCATTTAGTGTTAAGAAGAGGAGCATCTATGACACTAAGATAACATCTAAAACAACCTCTGCCTCTCTGTTTGTTACTTGCAACGCTGAAGTTGTCGTTCGACTTTATGAAAAAAAAAATCAGAATTAAAATGTAGTAAAGATTTGAAAATTCTGCTCACAACAAAGGTAGGCATTGCAATGATATGGCGGCCAGAAAAATAAATAAATAAATACATAAATAAATAAAGTAAGAAGCAAAATCTGCCCAATGGTTTCCTCACATTGATGGTTAATGTGTCCTTGAATCGAAAATTGTGTATAAAGTTTGTGGCCAGATGCCAAACTTGTGTTTGTTTACCTATGAAAACAGGTCAAAGGTTAAACAACACAAACTACGGTCAGCCTAAGGCAGGTCAATGATGTGACTGAAGCTTCATGTGGTTTGCTGTGGATTCAGCTGAGTGCTTTGTTTACACCGAGTGTGGACCTGCACTTCACAATTGTCTACTCATAATCCTGCAAAACCACTACTGGTATATTTATCATTTCATTTAAAGTTATTCAGGATGACCAAGTTGATGCTTCATTTCATATTTTGCAATGTTTACTTTATATTCACGGTTATTTTCTATTATGCCATTCAATATAAAAGCCTTGTTTTTGTATAATCAATTAAATGACAGATTCAAATGGCACTACTGATAGTATGTGTATATTTTTAATATTTAAATGAGAACTTTTAAGAAAAAAAACAAACAGTATTCCTTCGATACTTCGCGGTTCGTTTATCACAGATTTGCTCTATTGCGGTTTTTCAAAATAAGATTGGACATGACAAGCAACTGGCTGATTGATGGATGAGCCGAACAATCTGCATGGAATTTTTATTTAAAATAAACAATTTTAAATTATTTAGCACCTGCTGCACCTTTGTGCAGCCCACACTGCAGGATAAACTTCCTGCTGCAGCTGATCAGCTGATCACCTTGCAGAGTGGAGAAGTGGGCGTGGCCAAGAGTGCTTGCAGGCGGCTGAGAACAGCAGAGGCATGGAGCTGAAATCCTGTCATTATGTGCTCTTTAAGAGAGTTTAGAGTTTAGAAACATTGTTTAGAATATTGCAAGAGTGTGGGAAGGGTTTAAATTAAAACGCTTTAATATACTGTATATAAATACTAACAACTAACAAGTCCATGCCGCTACCTGGACCATGTTGCTAAGATGACCTCACGGTCATCAGAACCGCTCGACCATGCTGCTGTAGATTTATTTCTTTTTCACTTTTGATGCCTTGTTTTTGTATTTTTGTTGCGTGCTTTGCTATAGCTGAACCGAACTGAACTGTGGTGCTGTTATTCAGTGTATTGTTTTGCACTATTAGTGACTAACGTAGCTATATCTTAGATTTTTTTTAGCGTATCGTTGGGCATTCATTTAGCGTATATCGTAGTTTATATCTTAGATCCCTATTTATTGTTTCTTTTTACACTGTATATTTTTGATATTGTTACTAATTGTGGGACCCTAAGTACACAATTTTGTTCCACCTCATGCACCACATGTGATATGAATGACAATAAAGAAACTTGACTTGACTTGATATATATACAGTAGGCTTGTTATGGATTAACCGATTCGACCGGATATCCGGTTTGACAAGCTCGCGATGTGGTTGCATCGGTAGCAGCCACGTAAACCGACAGCAACCAGCCACAAATTCAGAGATGAACCGGTTGAAAAGACACGGACCGGTTATCGCGAGACTTGCTGGGTTTACAATGCGTTTCTAAAACAACGCGAGAGCGAAGCTATTCTCACGCATGCGCCATAGCTCACCAAGAGCACGAGCGAGCATGGATGTAAATAGTAGCCGCGCGCGCTAGCGAGTCACCGCGAAAGATTTTCAACACATCAGCCAGACAAAAATCTAAAGTGTGGAACGTTTTCGGGTTTTACTAGAAGGACGGAAAACTCGACAAAAGCCACGCTATTTGTAAGCTATGCAGCGCACCTCCGAAGTACACTGGTAGCACAACAAACCTCGACCAACAACTTTTCAAGCCTCATAACAACGAGCAGGATCATGCAGCTGCCACACACAAAGCGACGGGTAACGTTATCACTAAATTTTACGGGCAACTCAGTGATAGTTCACGAGCTACACAGGCCTTGAAGATCTCTTCCACACTGTTTTAAGTCCCTGCCCTTCCTCAGTAGCAGTGATAACTCCTGTCAATGAGCCCACAGAATGGGTGAACAGTCTTGTTGTTACACAGAAGAATAAACACGTTGTTGGACCCGAACTGCGTTGTCTCAGCCTTCACCTATAATATAAGCTGCATGACTATGACCCACAGCCATACAAGATTAATAAGAAGCATAAAGCTACAACAGTAGCCATGATGCAGAGAGGACATTCACAAGCCTATCAGCAAAAACAACATCCCTGCATCACAAGGTAAATCCCCCAACACACTGTCAAAATACATCTTACAGTCTGCTGTGTTTTGTTGCTGTCACTAGATTTATTCTGCCTACTGTTTTTTGATTGTTTACACTGCATTTAACCATACTGTACACTAAATGTAATGTCATGTTTTATTTCTAGGTAACGGGGGATTCAGTTCAGAGAGGTCCAGTGCAGACTGAACCTGCAAATGGAGATCTGGATGTCTGCAATGATGCACCCCAGACCCAAGATGAGCATACAGGTTTGTGTTTTATAACTTGTGATCAAGAATGAGCTGACTTTGTCTTAAACTTGTGCTGCAGTCATTGTATCAGCATAAAACACATTCACTATAATGAGAGAATCTGCATGCACAGAAAGAGTTAAATAATAATCATGATGATAATGATATATCTTTTACACATGTACACGAGTCCCTACATAAATAAATTCTGAACATCAGATGAAGATTTTTACATAAAATGGTAAAGTCAGTAAAAAAAAAAACTTCATGGCAAACATAGCCAGTAATATATGGTGCTTGTTTTCTATTTCAGATGATGAACCACCTTGTAAAAAGAAGAAAATGTCAGCGCTGGACGAGCTGTTGGGAGACTTTGAAGTGAGGATGGCAACTAGATCTGTGAGGGACCAGGCCAGTGAAGAAGTCAAGAGGTACAGAGAGCGTGAGGTACAGAGAGCATGTTTTTATATTAATCCGTGCCCACCTGCTCACACAAACTCATGTTCGTGCTGCTGTTGTTAGGCGTACTGTTCTTGCATTATGTTTTGTATTATTAAGTTCAAGTTCAAGTGTTTATTTGTCATATGCAGGCCCGGATTATCAGCAGGGCCGACTGGGCCCAGGCCCAGGGGGCCATGCAAACCCATAGGGTCCACCGCAGGGAGCCCACTGCAGTTTTGGGGAAGAAAGAAAATAAAATATCCTTAGATTTTAAATAGGGTTGGGCATTGAGAATCATTCGGAACCGGGACTAACTGTCCGGTTTTCCCAGAATCGTTCAAAATATTAATTTGCGATTCCTATTTTCGATGCTAGTTAGCCGACCGGAAGTAGCCGCCGCCGAAAACCAACGAAGAAGAATCCACCGGAAGTGTGCATCTGCGATCGAAAGCGTACTAATTAATAAAAAATGACCAGTCAGGTCAGTGCAGCACTTGCAATAATTTTCTATCATGCAAAGGAGGGTGGAGAAGTAAAATAGTGTCCCGTCTTTGACGCGCTCCACCGGATTATTTTCGCTTCGTATCCGACCGGAAGTACAGAGTGGTCCGTCTGCAAAACGCTCCGCCGAACTTTTCGCTAATCGCTACCTCTTCGACTCCATCAGGTAAATAAATAAACTATGAACTACATCTCATACCAACATTAAGGCAGCTAACAAGTTATACTCCGCTTAAAGCGTTAAGTCAGCTCAAATACAAACACGATGCTAACGTTAGCTCGTTTTCGTTGTAACTGAATGAAGAGAGACACAGAACAGTTACAACAGCATATGTTGTGAAAAGCTTGCATCCCTTTTCAGATGTGGATTCAACTCCTGCCATGGATTGCACATTGCACTCAAATCCAACACTTATTAACATTCTTAATCCATTTAAAGTTCTCTGTGTCTTTTAAAATGTTTTAATGTCTCTAGTTTTCAGTATTATATAATTTCTGTTTATGTTCTCTTTCATTCCATTATGAGTGAATGTCACAGTTTGAAGAATTATTGAATAGGTTAGTTAGGCAATAACAACAGAGCTAATAATTGTACACATTCTCAGTCTTAAAAATGATTTAATAATCTCTTTTTACTGATAAAACTGATAAACCTGTTGTTTGTTTAGGAACCTCCCTGCAGTCTGTTCAGAAAGTCTCCACTGGAGGAGCTTTTTGCTGAGCAAGAGGCACAACATAATGTCCCAGCTCCATGTCCATGATGAAACAAATGGAGAGAGGGCTGCAGATACCAGGACATCCCACCAGCTGTTCTGTCTGAGGATCCTGCTGCTGGTGGTGGAACCAGGTTAGCCCATCAGTGGGAGTTCAGTAACATGACTGCAGCATCACATACTGGACAATATTATATGTACTGTATAATAATAATAATATATGTTGGTGAGTCCATGTTGGCTCTAATCTGCCCTGTGAGAAATTCATAGTAAATGTAACAACAAGGAAAAAGTTCATAGCATTAAATTCAAACAGAAGTTCAAATTATTCAATAATTTCCAGTGTAGTGGTGAACCATGTTTAATTATTGATAGTTATAAACAAAAGTGTACAATTGACACGTACAAATAAATACATAATTGTGAATTTACTTTACACTATGCAAACATACAACCTTGTCCATCTTTTAAAAAAATCACAGTTCATATAGGTAATTAATAAATACATTTCAAAATGTAGTTTACATACAATGCTAAATTTATAAATATAAACAATACACGCTTTTCCATTTATTTATCACTACATAACCTAGGCTATGTGTCACTAATGAACTTTAACACCTTTTGGCAGGCTAAACATGTCTATGGATGAGCTGTATGAGGAATGTGTGACTGCAAACAGCCTGATAGACCACCTCACCTCAGGAGAAAGAAAGGTGGCAGTCCCAGGGAACAGCAGAGAAGTGGATGCAAGTTCTTCAGGCAGCTGACCTCCCCAACAGAACACCTGAACTCACACCTGGCCTCAAATGCTCCCATCATTCATGGTTGAGCAATGGCTAAGCAGTTCCATGTGATCCAGGTTTGAACTTGAGAAAAACATCATACAGACTGTCTACCTACACTTCAATCAAAGTAAGGGAATTCTTTTTCTGCTGCTTCGAGCTTTCTTAGAGCTCATGGACTTGTTTTTCATGCACGTGGACATGGACTGCACACCAAGGCACTGGTGTCACTATGGTTGCAACATGTTTCTGATGGATGTGATTTGCTACTGGTTTGCTGCTGATTGATGTCAATGCAGTAGCTGCTGCTCTTTCATAAGTGTTCATGTTTGACATCATTTGCTGATGAAGGATGGATGGATGTGATTTGCTGCTGAATGATGTCAATACAGTAGTATATAGTCAATACAGTAGTATATATATATATATGTATATATATATATATATATATATATATATATATATATAT
>JBBPBX010110838.1:0-10812 GCA_038048925.1 Garcialebias charrua | reverse complement strand
AAACTGCAGCTCTAATCCAGGTATAAATCCAACTATGTTCAGTCAGGTCATCTGAACAGTTTATTTTGTTGCTGAGACTTGTGGTTCATCATCTGAAGGACTTCTTCAGTCAGAGAAGCCCACCAAACCAAACTGAATCCCACAAACAGCTAACTCCCAGAGAGGAAAAACTCATATTGCTGGTGATAAGATGGCTTCCGAGGTCCGCCTTCTCCCCCATTAACTCCTCTGAGATAGCAATGCCAAAGTGGTTCAAAACAGCCAAGTTCATTTTCAATTATCCAGGTAAAAATTCATAACATTTCAGTCAGGCCATTTGGATGCATTCTTTGTTTGATTAACACGTTTCATCTTTCATCCAAAGAACTTCTTCAATCTAAGGAATAAGCCACCAGACAGACTGAGTCAAGAAATGGCAAACTCCATAGTGGGGAAAAAAGTTTTAATGGAACTAAATTGGCATCCGGCACACACCCTACCCCACGTCAACTCCTCTGAGACAGTCATGTCAATGTGGTTGAAAACAACAAAGTTCATGCTCAATAATCCAAGTAAAAATTTGCAACATTCCAGTCAGGCCATTTGGATGGTTTTTTGGTTTGTTTGATTAAGATGTTTTGTCTTTCGTCCAAAGGACTTCTTCAAGCTGAGGAGCCAGCCACCATAAAACCGATACACAGCAATAGCATAGTCCATGGTGGAAAAAAATATGCTAGGGCAAAGATGTCCTCCAGGACCGGCCCTCTTGTCAACTCCTCTGAGACAGCCATGCCAAAGTGGTTCAAAACAGCAAAGTTTATGCATAATAATAATACAAGTAAAAATCCAACAATGTTCAGTCAGGTCATCTGGACGCTTTCTTTGTTTGCTAAGATGTTTTGTCTTTCGTCCAGAGGACTTCTTCAATCTGAGGAGCAAGCCACCAAACACACTGATTCATAGAAACGGCAAAACTCCATAGTGGTAAAAAAAAATTTGTCTGATGGTGCTAAAATGACATCCAACACCCACCCTATCTCACGTCAACTCCTCTTAGACAGTCATGCCAAAGTGGTTCAAAACATCAAAGTTCATGCTAATTAACCCAGGTAAAAATCCAACAATGTTCAGTCAGGTCATCTGGACGGTTTCTTTGTTTGCTGAGACGTTTTGTCCATCATTCCAAGGACTTCTTTGATCTGAGAAGCAAGCCACCAAACAAACAGATTCACAGAAACAGCATACTCGATAGTGGGGGGAAAAGTTTGCTGGTGCTAAGATGGGCTCAAGGTCCCTCCTTCTCCCCCGTCAACCCCTCTGAGACAGTCATGCCAAAGTGGTTCAAAACATCAAAGTTCATGCTTATTAACCCAGGTAAAAATCCACCAATGTTCAGTCAGGTCATCTGGACGGTTTCTTTGTTTGCTGAGACGTTTTGTCCATCATTCCAAGGACTTCTTTGATCTGAGAAGCAAACCACCAAACAAACAGATTCACAGAAACAGCATACTCCATAGTGGGGGGAAAAGTTTGCTGGTGCTAAGATGGGCTCAAGGTCCCTCCCTCTCCCCCGTCAACCCCTCTGAGACAGTCATGCCAAAGTGGTTCAAAACAGCAAAGTTTATGTTTAAAAATCCAGGTAAAAATCCAACATAGTTCAGTCAGGTCATCCGGACGGTTTCTTTGTTTGCTGAGATGTTTCGTCCTTCATCCAAAGGACTTCTTCAATCTGAGAAGCAAGCCATTCTACAAACTGATTCACAGAAACGGCATACTGCATAGTAAAAAAAAAACAGTTTGCTGGTGCTAAATCGGCCTCTGACACATGCCCTCTCCCCATCAACTCCTCTGAGACAGTCATGCCAAAGTGGTTCAAAACAACAAAGTTCATGCTCAATAATCCAGGTAAAAATCCAACAATGTTCAGTCAAGTCATCTGGACAGTTTCTTTGATTGCTGAGACGTTTCATCCTTCATCCAAAGAACTTCTTCAATCTAAGGAATAAGCCACCAGACAGACTGAGTCAAGAAATGGCAAACTCCATAGTGGGGAAAAAAGTTTTAATGGAACTAAATTGGCATCCGGCACACACCCTACCCCACGTCAACTCCTCTGAGACAGTCATGCCAATGTGGTTGAAAACAACAAAGTTCATGCTCAATAATCCAGGTAAAAATCCGCAACATTTCAGTCAGGCCATTTGGATGGTTTTTTGGTTTGTTTGATTAAGATGTTTTGTCTTTCGTCCAAAGGACTTCTTCAAGCTGAGGAGCCAGCCACCATAAAACCGATACACAGCAATAGCATAGTCCATGGTGGAAAAAAATATGCTGGGGCAAAGATGTCCTCCAGGACCTGCCCTCTCGTCAACTCCTCTGAGACAGCCATGCCAAAGTGGTTCAAAACAGCAAAGTTTATGCATAATAATAATACAAGTAAAAATCCAACAATGTTCAGTCAGGTCATCTGGACGCTTTCTTTGTTTGCTAAGATGTTTTGTCTTTCATCCAAAGGACTTCTTCAATCTGAGGAGCAAGCCACCAAACACATTGATTCATAGAAACGGCAAAACTCCATAGTGGTAAAAAAAAATTGTCTGATGGTGCTAAAATGACATCCACCAACACCCACCCTATCTCACGTCAACTCCTCTTAGACAGTCATGCCAAAGTGGTTCAAAATATCAAAGTTCATGCTTATTAACCCAGGTAAAAATCCAACAATGTTCATTCAGGTCATCTGGACGGTTTCTTTGTTTGCTGAGACGTTATGTCCATCATTCCAAGGACTTCTTTGATCTGAGAAGCAAGCCACCAAACAAACAGATTCACAGAAACTGCACACTCCATAGTGGGGGGAAAAGTTTGCTGGTGGTAAGATGGGCTCAAGGTCCCTCCCTCTCCCCCGTCAACCCCTCTGAGACAGTCATGCCAAAGTGGTTCAAAACAGCAAAGTTTATGTTTAAAAATCCAGGTAAAAATCCAACATAGTTCAGTCAGGTCATCCGGACGGTTTCTTTGTTTGCTGAGATGTTTCGTCCTTCATCCAAAGGACTTCTTCAATCTGAGAAGCAAGCCATTCTACAAACTGATTCACAGAAACGGCATACTGCATAGAAAGAAAAAAAACAGTTTGCTGGTGCTAAATCGGCCTCTGACACATGCCCTCTCCCCATCAACTCCTCTGAGACAGTCATGCCAAAGTGGTTCAAAACAACAAAGTTCATGCTCAATAATCCAGGTAAAAATCCAACAATGTTCAGTCAAGTCATCTGGACAGTTTCTTTGATTGCTGAGACGTTTCATCCTTCATCCAAAGAACTTCTTCAATCTTAGGAATAAGCCACCAGACAGACTGAGTCACAGAAATGGCAAACTCCATAGTGGGAAAAAAGTTTGATGGAACTAAATTGGCATCTGGCACCCACCCTACCCCACATCAACTCCTCTGAGGCAGTCTTGCCAAAGTGGTTGAAAACAAAAAAGTTCATGCTCAATAATCCAGGTAAAAATCCGTAACATTTCAGTCAGGCCATTTGGATGTTTTTTTGTTTGTTTGATTAAGATGTTTTGTCTTTCATCCAAAGGACTTCTTCAAGCTGAGGAGCCAGCCACCATAAAACCGATTCATAGCAATAGCATAGTCCATAGTAGAAAAACAAATGTTGGGGCAAAGATGTCCTCCAGGACCCGCCCCCTCCCTCATCAACTCCTCTGAGACAGCCATGCCAAAGTGGTTCAAAACAGCAAAGTTTATGAGTAATAATTAAAGTAAAAATCCAACAAAGTTCAGTTAGGTCATCTGCACGGTTTCTTTGTTTGCTAAGACGTTGCGTCCTTCATCCAAAAGACTTCTTCAATCTGAGGAGCAAGCCACCAAACACACTGATTCATAGAAACGGCAAACTTTATAGTGGTAAAAAAAGTAGTTTGATGGTGCTAAAATGACATCCAGCACCCGCCCTATCCCATGTCAACTCCTCTTAGACAGTCCTGCCAAAGTGGTTCAAAACATCAAAGTTCATGCTTAATAATCCAGGTAAAATTCCAACAATGTTCAGTCAGGTCATCTGGACGGTTTCTGTGTTTGCTGAGACGTTTTATCCATCATCCCAAGGACTTCTTTAATCTGAGAAGCAAGCCACCAAACAAACAGATTCACAGAAACAGCATACTCCATAGTGGGGGGAAAAAGTTTGCTGCTGATAAGATGGGCTCAAGGACCCTCCCTCTCCCCCGTCAACCCCTCTGAGACAGTCATGCCAAAGTGGTTCAAAACAGCAAAGTTTATGTTTAATAATCCAGGTAAAAATTCAACAATGTTTAGTCATGTCATCTGGACGGTTTCTTTGTTTGCTAAGACGTTTCGTCCTTCATACAAAGGACTTCTTCAATCTGAGGAGCAAGCCATTCTACAAACTGATTCACAGAAACGGCATACTCTATAGTGGAGAGAAAAAAACAACAGTTTGCTGGTGCTAAAATGGCCTCTGACACCCGCCCTCTCCCCATCAACTCCTCTGAGACAGTCATGCCCAAGTGGTTCAAAATAACAAAGCTCATGTTCAATAATCCAGCTAAAAATCCAGCAATGTTCAGTCAAGTTATCTTGATGATTTCTTTTTTTGCTGAGACTTTTCATTCTTCGTCCAAAGAAATTCTTCAAAGAAACCATCCATATGACCTGACTGAACATTTTTGAACTTAACAATTGTTTAAAATCCCTTAGAGAGCTCAAAGTTGATGTACCTTCTGTAGCATCTCCCTCCAAGATGGCCACTTAATACCACTAGCTGTCGGCCATCTCCTTCATGAGGATCCTCACTACTTAAGGCTGCAGTCGAGTACTACTCTTTGCTAGAGAATTATACTACCTCATGGCATTTATGATTTTTGCCGCTTGTGCTTTACTGAATAAGTATTTACAGTACATACCTTGTTCTTTGTGTCTCCAGTCATCCTGCTTTCTCGGGTGCCTTCCAGTCCTGGTCAGCCTTAGTCCTGTTCCCAGTCCAACATGACTTGCCCTCCAGCCACTTACCTGCCAAGACGGAAAATCGCACCCTGGAACCCTCTTTGGATCTGTCTCGATGCTCAACCAAACCTCCAACTTGTAAGGAAAAACAAATAAAACCTAGGCTTCAATGACCAACTCCTGCATCCATACCCACTTGACCTTGTCCTTGCTCCTCAGGTGTTCAAGAATATCTTCTGCACATTGGACGGCTGTTGCTGAGTGGTTAGAGCAGTCGTCCTCCAATGCGAGAGTTGGGGGTTCGATTCCACAAGCAGTCACATGCTTAAGTGTCCCTGGGCAAGACATTGATGTGTCCCATCAGTGTATGAATGTGATAAAGCCCTGATTAATCTTTTTAGAATGATTTGTTCAATTAGCTTTGTATAGATCTAGTAGAGTGCTGTATGAATGTGTAAATGAGGGCACAGATTGTAGTATAAAGCGCTTTGAGTATCTTTAAATAAGATAGAAAGACGCTATATAAGTACCGCCCATTTACCATTCCATTTTACAATATGTCATCCACTGTACATAATAAACACTGTTAAACGTTTACCTTCTGGAGTTTCGTTCCGGGTCTCGTAGTAATCTGGGTTCACTGAGTTCATTACAGTACAGATGGCATTTTGATGACATTTCCATGCAGTGCGATGGTGTGAAGATGCTTCAACTATCCCAACTTGACCTCCTTCAGATTCCTGATTCTGTTGCTGTGAAGGTACAACACACGGAGCTCCTTCAGCTTACAAATGCCCTGAAGTACAAACATTTATTGTCACTTTGGTTAATGGAAACAAAAAGAAAACCCAGGACTTTATGGCTGTACAAAAGACTGGTGGAGTCAGCCTTCACAGACATCTACGCCTCTAGATGTAGGAAGAGGGTCACGTGTATCATGAAGGACCCCACTCACCCAGCACACTCACTTATCGCCTTGCTCCACGTTGCGGAGCGTTAAGTGTAGAACCACTAGACTGAGGAACAGCTTCTACCCTGAAGCTGTTAGCCTCATGAATCCCTAATCAGGATTATCACTGTGAAAAAGACTTGTAATACCACTTGATTGTTGATATGTGTTGCTGACTACCCATGTTGCTGATCTTATGCTGTTGAGTCGCTGCTATGTTCATTAGTACTCGTCTGCTCACACAGAATAATGTTTGTGCTGCTGCTGTTCGGCATATAGTTCTTGTACTATTAGTGCTTAGTTTATTCTTAGTTTAGTGAATTTCTTAGTTCATATCTTATAATAGCATTTATCTTTACAATTTATACTTTTGTTGGATGTAACTGGGACCCTGTGTACACAATTTCACTCCATCATATGTGGTGCGAATGACAAATTTAAAAACTCTTACTTTGAAATGTTGAGCATCTTTCAATGAAAATGTTAATTTGTTGAAGGAAATGTCGAGCCAGCCTAGGTTGGATGGCTCAGCCGGGAAGTGGTCAAGCACTAATCCGAGACCAACGATGTCAGCCATCTTGTTGTAGCTGAGACATAAGAGCAAGTCAGGCATTTCCCATCTGAATTCATGGTTAGAGGGTGCAGGCCTTTGGTGGGCACCTTTGACAGCACAGCTGAAAAACAAAACAACTCTGGTCAGCTGATACACACTTGATGTTTTTATAACATAGAAAAAAGTATTCTGTCTTGTTGAATATTATCAGAAAATAAAATAAGAAAATAAGTGCACTAATTATTTCATTAAATGCTACTTTAAATGGGATAACACTTCTTTTATTGTTTGACATTGGCGCGCACACAAAGAAAACATGCACCTTAACTCTGCAGTAACTGCTGCAGCAGCTGAGCATGCAGACTAGGTAAAAATGAACCTTAAATGCTACATAGGTACAAAATGTTTGCTTGCAGTCAGTGCCAGTGCATTTGAAAAAACAATGGTCTTCATTTCTATGAACTCTACAGTATATGTTCTATGAACAACATCTACAGTTCTATGAACTCTCTGACCATCAACAGCACCGCAGTGGAGAGAGTGGACAGCACCAAGTTCCTGGGAGTGCACGTCTCAAAGGACCTGTCCTGGAGCAGGAACACTGCAGCACTGGCAAAGAAGGCTCACCAGCGTCTCTACTTTCTCCGCAAGCTGAAAAGGGCTGGAGCTTCAACCCCCATCATGAGCACCTTCTACAGAGGTGCCATAGAAAGTGTCCTGACCAGCTGCATCACTGTGTGGTTTGGTGCATGTACTGCATCCTGCCGCAAGAGCCTCCAGCGCATTGTGAGAGCAGCTGAGAAGATCGTGGGCACCTCCTTGCCCTCACTGCAGGACTTACACAGCAAACGCCTCACTCGGAAAGCCCACCGCATGGCAGGTGATCCCACACACCCACTACACAGCTGCTTCAGACTGCTGCCATCAGGAAGGAGACTGAGGAGTCTCCAGGCTCGAACCAGCAGACTGAGAGACAGCTCTGTTCATCAGGCAGTCAGAATGCTAAACACTCTGCCTGCTCTGCCTCCCCTCCCATTTGAACTGCCTTAACACTAAAACTTTCTCACATATTATCACTCAACACAAAGTTTTTAACACTAGACTCTGTGTCACCAAACGGGTTTTCACTAAACTCTCGGTCATGTGCTCATACAGTTTGCACTACTTCTCATACTTGCACTAATGTCTGTATTACATCACTGCCTATAATCATAATACTGTTTACATTCTCTGTTTACATTTATTAATACTGTTTACTTTTATTACTACTGCTTACATGTAATTACTACTGTTTACATTTATTTACACTACTCTAATATCTACACCACTGCTGGTACATATACAGTGTGCTCTGAACGGTCTTATTTAGGGATGCCCAATGTGCCTTACTGCATATGCCACTTTTTGCCTCTACAACAACATCAACTACTACCTCATACATATACTGTGTACATTGACTCATACGCTGCTTTGCCACTTTGCAAATGTCAATGCTAGAAACCTTTAGTTTATTTTAGTTATACTTTTTATACTCTTTTTTTATACCACTATGCAAAAAAAAAAAAAAAACTCAGGACAGTGTTAGTTTTACTATTTTTATGCTTATGTCTATTATTATATGTTTCAGTGTTTCAATGTTTAGATGTTTACTGTTGCACCGAGGGACTGAGAGAAACGCAATTTCGGTCCTGTGTATGTCCTGCACTGTACATATTGCAGATCTGACAATAAAGTTGACTTTGACTTTGACTTTGATAACACAAACCTCAATGACTGTAGTGTTTAGCTGCAAAAAGAGCATGTAATCATTTTTAAACTACAAAACCTGCTCAGGTTAACATGTCCTTGCCTTGGTCTGGCATCAACCATTCTAACTTCTCAGAATCAGAATAATCTTTTATTATCATTACACCGAGATACAACGAGAACATGTACGTACAGTCGTCCGAAAGATGGGCGGAGTGCGCAAAGCTGCTACTGTAAAAAGTGCAACATTTTCTTATTATTTTCTGAATGTTTTAGCTTAGATGAGAAAAGGGAAGAAAACTTGAGGAGAGACGGTATAAAATAAGATCTCTCACACCCTGTCCTAGACAGACTGGTTAGCATTATTTCTCAAAACCTCGTTTAAACATAAGCTAGTATTTTCAGAAAAACTGCTTTCACATCTCAAAAAGACGAAATATTAGCTTACCAGACAAGGTCCAGACAACGTTTCCTGGAACAGCGCCTGTACGCATTTCAGCCAGAAAACGTTAATGCTCAGCTTCACCAAAGATCTGGCGGGATGTTTGAACTGATCAATAAGAAGATGCAATGTAAAACCCGACCAATAAAAAGAGAGAAAAAGACTGGGGCTCACAGAGATTCACAGACACTGCCCACAGCACACTCAAACTACGGTACAGTAAACTCGTTTAAGACAGAGAATTTTTTTTAAAGATCAAGGGAATGGAGATTAAAACTATGAGCAAAGAAAACTCTGTAAACCAAAGAAAGAATTTCACTTAATAATCTGCCTGCCTTTTATACCTCGATTGGAGCTGCGATTTTTGCCTCGACCTGCATTTTTGGTCGGGTCGGGCTGAGGGCTTGGGCCAAAAACTGCAGCTCTAATCCAGGTATAAATCCAACTATGTTCAGTCAGGTCATCTGAACAGTTTATTTTGTTGCTGAGACTTGTGGTTCATCATCTGAAGGACTTCTTCAGTCAGAGAAGCCCACCAAACCAAACTGAATCCCACAAACAGCTAACTCCCAGAGAGGAAAAACTCATATTGCTGGTGATAAGATGGCTTCCGAGGTCCGCCTTCTCCCCCATTAACTCCTCTGAGATAGCAATGCCAAAGTGGTTCAAAACAGCCAAGTTCATTTTCAATTATCCAGGTAAAAATTCATAACATTTCAGTCAGGCCATTTGGATGCATTCTTTGTTTGATTAACACGTTTCATCTTTCATCCAAAGAACTTCTTCAATCTAAGGAATAAGCCACCAGACAGACTGAGTCAAGAAATGGCAAACTCCATAGTGGGGAAAAAAGTTTTAATGGAACTAAATTGGCATCCGGCACACACCCTACCCCACGTCAACTCCTCTGAGACAGTCATGTCAATGTGGTTGAAAACAACAAAGTTCATGCTCAATAATCCAAGTAAAAATTTGCAACATTCCAGTCAGGCCATTTGGATGGTTTTTTGGTTTGTTTGATTAAGATGTTTTGTCTTTCGTCCAAAGGACTTCTTCAAGCTGAGGAGCCAGCCACCATAAAACCGATACACAGCAATAGCATAGTCCATGGTGGAAAAAAATATGCTGGGGCAAAGATGTCCTCCAGGACCGGCCCTCTTGTCAACTCCTCTGAGACAGCCATGCCAAAGTGGTTCAAAACAGCAAAGTTTATGCATAATAATAATACAAGTAAAAATCCAACAATGTTCAGTCAGGTCATCTGGACGCTTTCTTTGTTTGCTAAGATGTTTTGTCTTTCATCCAGAGGACTTCTTCAATCTGAGGAGCAAGCCACCAAACACACTGATTCATAGAAACGGCAAAACTCCATAGTGGTAAAAAAAAAATTGTCTGATGGTGCTAAAATGACATCCAACACCCACCCTATCTCACGTCAACTCCTCTTAGACAGTCATGCCAAAGTGGTTCAAAACATCAAAGTTCATGCTTATTAACCCAGGTAAAAATCCAACAATGTTCAGTCAGGTCATCTGGACGGTTTCTTTGTTTGCTGAGACGTTTTGTCCATCATTCCAAGGACTTCTTTGATCTGAGAAGCAAGCCACCAAACAAACAGATTCACAGAAACAGCATACTCGATAGTGGGGGGAAAAGTTTGCTGGTGCTAAGATGGGCTCAAGGTCCCTCCTTCTCCCCCGTCAACCCCTCTGAGACAGTCATGCCAAAGTGGTTCAAAACATCAAAGTTCATGCTTATTAACCCAGGTAAAAATCCACCAATGTTCAGTCAGGTCATCTGGACGGTTTCTTTGTTTGCTGAGACGTTTTGTCCATCATTCCAAGGACTTCTTTGATCTGAGAAGCAAACCACCAAACAAACAGATTCACAGAAACAGCATACTCCATAGTGGGGGGAAAAGTTTGCTGGTGCTAAGATGGGCTCAAGGTCCCTCCCTCTCCCCCGTCAACCCCTCTGAGACAGTCATGCCAAAGTGGTTCAAAACAGCAAAGTTTATGTTTAAAAATCCAGGTAAAAATCCAACATAGTTCAGTCAGGTCATCCGGACGGTTTCTTTGTTTGCTGAGATGTTTCGTCCTTCATCCAAAGGACTTCTTCAATCTGAGAAGCAAGCCATTCTACAAACTGATTCACAGAAACGGCATACT
>JBBPBX010110837.1:0-10812 GCA_038048925.1 Garcialebias charrua | reverse complement strand
TTAAGTATCTCGGGATCTTGTTCACGAATGAGGGAAAACTGGAGCGTGAGATCGATAGGCGGATAGGTGCAGCGTCCGCAGTGAAGCGGGCGCTGTACCGGTCTGTCGTGGTGAAGAGAGAGCTGAGTCAAAAGGCAAAGCTCTCAATTTACCGATCGATCTACGTTCCCACCCTCATCTATGGTCATGAGCTTTGGGTTATGACCGAAAGAACAAGATCTCGGATACAAGCGGCTGAAATGAGTTTTCTCCGCAGGGTGGCTGGACTCTCCCTTAGAGATAGGGTGAGAAGCTCAGTCATCCGGGAGGGACTCGGAGTAGAGCCGCTGCTTCTCCACATCGAGAGGAGCCAGTTGAGGTGGCTCGGGCATCTGGTTAGGATGCCTCCTGGACGCCTCCCTGGTAATAATAATAATAATAATAATGAATTCCATTTATAATGCACTTTTCATTAATAAAAATCTCAAAGTGCTACAAAGTGTAATAAAGCAAAGATCAAAATAAAACAAGTGATAAAATCAAATAAAATCAATAATAATATCGACTAAGATCAAAGATAAAATCATGTGGATGCAGATTAGGCTTGCTTAAAAAATAAATAAAATAAAACAAGTGATAAAATCAAGTAAAATCAATAATGATATCAGCTAAGATCAAAGATAAAATCATGTGGAGGCAGAATAGGCTTGCTTAAAAAGAAAGGTCTTTATGCTGCTTTTAAAGTCAACCAGTGACTGTGGAGCTCTCAGGTCATCAGGGAGGGAGTTCCACAGGCGGGGGGCAGCCACACAGAATGCTCGGTCTCCCATGGTCCTCAACTTGGTCCGAGGAATATGAAGGAAATTACTGTTCTGTGAGGTGTTCCGGGCATGTCCCACCGGGAGGAGACCCAGAGGAAGACCCAGGATACGCTGGAGGGACTATGTTTCTCGGCTGGCCTGGGAACGCCTTGGGATTCCCCCAGAGGAGCTGCTCCAAGTGGCTGGGGAGAGGGAAGTCTGGGCCTCCCTACTTAGGCTGCTACCCCCGCGACCCGACCCCGGATAAGCGGAAGAAAATGGATGGATGGATGGATGTGATGAAACAGCGGGGTTCTCTACGGATTTATCCATTAGTAACCCAGCACTACCGGTGTAACAGGCAGACACAGTTAGCGTCTATAGGTAGTCAACAGATTTAATGAAAAGTAACTAAAATACATAAAAATAACGACTCACCGTCAAATGGTCGACACAAAACCCTCAATAAAATCATCCGGCCACGTTAATTTGGCTTGAAACAGCGGGGTTCTCTACGGATTTATCCAAGTACCCAGCACAAACAGTAGTCACAGTTCACCCGAGTTCACCTCTGAGTGACCCGGAAGTTGTCAAGATGGAATAGTCCATTTTTAGTAGGGGGATAAAGAAATCGACCGTTTTTTTATTGCGTATTTAATGATCGTTTTCATCGTAACTATAATTATTTTTATGTTAAATGTACATTAACAAGCATGAGCAATGTTAGTGATGTAGGTGACTGCACGGGGCGAGGCGGGGCCGGGGCCACTGCTGAAATGGGACCCCCAGGCATTTACCTACATGGTAGAGCCGAGTCTGTTCTCAGCTCTGCCCCCCTCCCCCTCACACCCTTTCCTCCTCTGCTGTTTACGGTGGGGAAAAAGGTAAAACAAGCAGCATAAGAGCTTGTAAATAAGTTTATTGGTTTTTACTGATAGATAATTAGTTATTAGCGGTACTGCATTTTAAATAAAAATAGCACAAATCCGCTTATGAATTATAAAAGTTAGTCAATTCACAAAAACGCTGACAAAAAGTTTAGGTCCACTGTAAGCGGAATAGCGCTTTAGCGCTCTCTAGCGGTCTGTGCCCACCACTGCTGTTTTGTATGCGACACAAATGTATTAACTTCCCCTTCTTCATCCCTGATCTGGACTTTTCTTTTGTTTTGTTTTTTGCCAAAAGTCAAGTGATTGCTTCCTCCTCCGCTGACTCCATGACTGAAACAATGAGGAAATTAATTAATTTGTCACGAGCGAATTAAACTCGGGTTCAACGTGGCTGCGCGAGGCTCTGCAGATTTCCTGGTGTTCTTGTGTGCTGGACCAGCGCTCCCTGTTTTTATTTTATTTTTTAGAACGTTGTATTAACATATAAACACAGAAATTCGCAGCGGCTGTGACAGGACATGCAGTGGAGGCGGAGCTAAGGAGGCTGAGCTGAATTTCAGTGAGAGCAAGGAGGAGCAGAGCCATATATGGCTCTGAGGGGGGAGGGACCAGAAACGTGTCTGTTCAAAAAATTTCTAAGTTCCAGCGTGTTAAAAAAACTACAGACTGCCCCTTTAATGTATTACAGAAAATATACATGTGATATTGTAGACCATTGCATTAGGTAATATATTCAGCAAGTACTTTTAATACTTCAAGTATTTTTTAAAGCAAGTTACTTACTTTTACTCAAGTAAAATGTTCATGTAGCACTTCTACTTTTACTAAAATACATTTTGTCTGTTTATTTGTACATTTACTTAAGTATGATACAGTGTTTGCATAGGCGTAGATCCTGGGGGGGTCAGGGGGGTCCGGACCCCCCAATCTTGGGGAAATATAGAGCTGTCCCCGCCAATAATTCAATAAAGGAAACCGTGTCTTTAAACAATATAAATATAAAAAGGCAAAAAAAGTGAGAAATCCGCCATTATTCTAAGAAGAAAAAAAAGGAAAATTTGCCCCCCCCCTTCTCTGTTGGCAAATGGTTTAGTCCAATGTTTACAAGGAACAACAGCGGCACCGGAGTCACAGGCGGCTCCGCACGGGAGCTGCAGCACGGGAGCTGCAGCACAAACTATTAACTTCCAGTAAGTAGCTACTTAAAACATTGGTGACAGTGACTGGGAGGAAAAGGTATTTCACAGTGTTGAAAGACAAGTGTGTCTGTGTCTCATTAGTGGCTGTAGCAACAGCAAAACGCAACGAGGAGCGACACTTCATCAGCTAACACGTTAGCTTCAATTCTAACTAGCTCCCTGGTGGCTCACAACAGACAGAAGAATCTCGGCGCAGCTTACCAGGATGGATTCACATTCATCATATTTTCAGGTGTGGAGCTCTTGAAAGAAGTAATGATAAAATATGTGAAAGATAATTAATTTAAAAAGAGAAGATGTGATGATTAGTTAAAATGATTTTATATGTGTAGCACTTTGTTGCAGCTGTGGTTGTTTTAAAGGGCTTTATAAATAAATTATTATTATAAAAAATGTTGAGGATCAATACTTATGTCACATGATTAATAAAAAAGTCACTGTTTATTATATTACAATTACATTATTGATATTTTGTATCTGCAACTGGAAGATTTTATTCTTAATAGGTTCTTAAAAAATGCTACAGTAAAAGGCATATTTTGAATGAATGTTACAAACGTGTTCATTTCTACAAAACAGTTAATAAAATATTTATAAAATACAATGAATTTCAAATGTTACAGATTGAGTTTAACATAAAAGAAATAGTGTTTTATGTTTAAATATCAGTTAATAAGTAATCCATTATGCCCCCTTGTTTAGGACTGGAACCAATCTCAGCTGCTTTTGTGTGAAGGCAGGGACACCCAGGACAGGTCTCCAGTCTGTCCCAGAGACACCCAGGACAGGTCACCAGTCTGTCCCAGAGACACCCAGGACAGGTCTCCAGTCCATCACAGAGACAGACAAAGAGACAAACAACCATCCACACTCCCAGTCAAAGCTAAGAACAATTTACATTTGCACAGAAGAACCAAAACATTATTCAAACTGAGGACTCAAGTTCTTGATTGAGAGTTCTAATCACTACTGGTAATTATCAATAATAATTGATCATATTTACCAAGCTAAAGCATTGTGTGGAGTCTTTAATAATACAGACCAGATCAGATGTGATCAGGCAGTCATATATTCACATGTATGTAAATGTATTATTATTAATACTATGATTAAAGTTGAACCATGCAAATTTGTTTGGAACGAACAAGTGGACCTTTGTGCCTCTTGGTCCCACTGAAGTAGCTCTCAGTCTCAAAAAGTTTGGTGACCCCTGCATTAAAGTATTTCTTCTCCTTGAAAACTGTTTTCTTTTTAAGCATTAAGATTTTGGGAAGATGTTGTACCAGATTATCAGTGACACTGACCACAGCAATCTATGAATACAAGCCAAACTGAAATTTAAACAATATTTAGAGGGGACCTATTTTGCAAAATTCTCATTTTGCCACTTGTCAAAATGACAAGTGGCAAAGATTGAACATATTAAAAAAAATTTACAAGAGTAATGAGTGTCACTATTGTACTGATTAATAGTAGTATTAAGACTACTAAATACATGCCATTTAAATCAATATTATTGCTGATTATTCTGCATAGTATATGCATGCAGTTTGGATAAACTTCCCTCTGTACATTTTGCATTACATTTCACTGTAACTTGCCGACCCCCCCAAAATTGCTCTTAAAAAAATGTCCCTGTTTATGGTCCACCCCAATAATGAGATGAAATCTACGCCCTTGAGTGTTTGAGTACTTTCTCCACCACTGGCCCTGTCCAGGGTGGCCCTGCCTCTCACACCATGACTGCTGGAGATAGATACCAGTTGCTTCATGGTTGTGAAGCAACTGGTGTCTTCAGCAGTTGTATGTATGCCTATAATGTAGAAATGGAGATGCACCATCAGCTACCATCACTTAGTCGTCAGTGTAATAAAGACTTGGTTAAGGCTTTAGTTTCTTCCTGTCAGTGAAAGGCTGCAGATGGAAAGGAGATAGCAGCGTTGTGAGTACGTTCAAATCCATGTGGCATGACTCACAAGACAAAAAAGGCCATTTGGGAGCCTCATCTATCATGATCAACATGTTGTAATGGAAACACAGACATTTCCCAATCGTACTGTCTGTGTAGAGTCCATCCTCCTGGGTGCTGCAGACAGATTGCATTCTATTCCTTGTATTTCACGCTGAAAACTTGTGATTTTAGGGGTGAAAAAAAAGATAAAATCTCTTGCTGTGAAGTGTAGGTTGAACAGCAGCTGCAGGAAAAACCCTGGACTGAATTGTCATCAAATTCTCCCGAGCATCTTCAGTGTTCACGTGTTGCACAGCAGCCATGAAGAGAGCAGCAGGAAAAGAAGATTGAAAAAGTGCTACACAAAAATAAGCATCAGAGCTGCTTTTGTGATTTTCTTTGGTTTTACAGAAGGAAGGGAGATAGCACTACATATTACATTTTTTACAGCCACACCACTGCAAGTTCTTACAAACTGCACATTCAATTTTCTTTGTCCTCGTTAAATTTTTTTATCAAGGTTAAAGAAAAATGGATTGAGAGAGATTAAAAAAAGAAGACATTCTGAGATCAATGTCCTGCACCTCATCTTGAGCTCACCTTCACACCCATCCAGCTGTTCTCTTATCTGGATTCATTTAACCTNAAACTCTTTTCCAATAGTTGTATGATTTTATCGGTGAATATTTCTATATTTGATCCTGGTGATCGATATACACAACTTATGGATATGTTTTTAGCATTTTCGTTTAATATTTCTATTGTTATTATTTCCATAAGATTGTCAACAATTATTGACATTTCATTAATTATTCTACATTTTATTTCATTTTTGACAAATAGAGCTACTCCACCACCTTTTTTATTGTTTCTGTTTAAATGATATAATTCATATCCTTCGATGTGAACATTATTTTTGTTTTCATCATTAAGCCATGTCTCTGACAGTGCTATTAATGTAAAAGTTCTGTTTAACTGTTTTAAATAATCTGTTATTTTGGATATATTTGCATTTATACTTCTACTATTGATGTGAATAATAGAGAGATCTCCATTTGTTATATTGATGTCATTAAACTGTTAATAATAATAATAATGAATTCAATTTATAATGCACATTTCATTAATAAAAATCTCAAAGTGCTTGGTTGAACTGTTCTTCATTATAATATTCACAGTCTTTTATAGCAGGATAACAATTTGCATCAACCACATCTTCAACATTGTATATTTTAAACTCTGAGTCTTCGTTTGTTGTTGTCATGTTTTAATGTATTTGTTTGTTTGTTCATCTTTGTCAATTTTTGTGTATGAACATGTGATAGTGATTGGTGATTTGTCATTTTTGAGCTCATCAAAATGTGTCTAAGTCTTTCAGATCTTTTATTATTTTAGCTTGAGAACTTTCCTGTACTTTGATCTATATGTTTCCGTTTCTTGTCCAAGTTTCTGCTATTTTTGTTCTTTCTCAACAACCTTGCTTCACGTGCAATGTTTGCGTTTTTTTTAGTTAGGTGTTCATTCATGTAGACATTAGTGCTTATGAGTTTCTTTGACTGCATTACCCTGTTTCTTTGGTTCCTTCCAATGAATCTGACGACTGCTGATGGTTTAAGTTTGTTAGCTCTATTGGGCAGTGTGTAACAGATGGAAATGTCATCATGTTTAATGTTAATGTTTTTGCTATTTAAGAAAGTGACTACCTGATCCTCCAGAGACTGCAGCTGTTCTGGTGGTCCTCCTTCAGTCGTGTTAACGCCTGCAGTTACTTCTGCCAATGTCCGGCGTTTAACCTGGAGTCCAGAAATTACCAGATTCTCGCCTCTTATGTATTGTTCCATGTCATCACACTTTTGTTCCATTTGAGCTAATCGTTCATCTCTGATGATCCCCTGAGCTTTCATTTGCTTCATCTCCTCTACCAGTTGAGTAATGTTTTTTTGCTCAGCTCTCAAACTTGCAAGTTCATCAGTGAGAAAGGTTATTGCATTTCTCAATTCCTCCATTAACTCCAAATTTTTATCCACCGAGTTTCGTCTCACTGACTTTCGTCTCGGCGACTCCTGTCTCACTGACTTTCTTCTCCCACGACTCATCTCACCTGCTTCTTCTGGCCTGGATACAGAAATTCACTGTTCCACAGCAACTCGCTCGCTGCTCTGCTCGCGTCCAACAGCAACCAGCTTGCTGTTCTGCTCCCGTCTAACAGCAACCAGCTTGCTGCTCTGCTCCCGTCCACTCTGCTCACCGTTCTGCTCACGTCCACAGCAACTCGCTCGCTGCTCTGCTCCCGTCCACAGCAACTCGCTCGCTGCTCTGCTCACGTCCCACAGCAACTCGCTCACCGCTCTGCTCCCGTCCACAGCAACTCGCTCGCCGCTCTGCTTCCGTTCACAGCAACTCGCTCGCCGCTCTGCTCCCGTCCACAGCAACTCGCTCGCTGCTCTGCTCCCGTCCATAGCAACTCACTCGCTGCTATGCTCACGTCCAACAGCAACCAGCTTTCTGTTCTGCTCAAGTCCACAGCAACTCACTCGCTGCTCTGCTCACGTCCACAGCAACTAGCTCGCCGCTCTGCTCACGTACAACAGCAACCAGCTTGCTGTTCTGCTCACGTCCACAGCAACTCGCTCGCTGCTTTGCTCACGTCCACAGCAACTCGCTCGCCGCTCTGCTCACGTCCAACAGCAACCAGCTTGCTGTTCTACTCACGTCCATAGCAACTCGCTCGCTGCTCTGCTCACGTCCACAGCAACTCGCTCACCGCTTTGCTCACGTCCAGCAGCAACCAGCTTGCTGTTCTGTTCACGTCCACAGCAACTCGCTCGTTGCTCTGCTCACTTCCATAGCAACTCGCTCGCTGCTCTGCTCATGTCCATAGCAACTCATTTGTTGCTCTGCTCACGTCCACAGCAACTCGTTCGTTGCTCTGCTCACGTCCACAGCAACTCGCTCGCCGCTCTGCTCACGTCCAACAGCAACCAGCTTGCTGTTCTGCTCACGTCCATAGCAACTCGCTCGTTGCTCTGCTCCCGTCCACAGCAACTCGCTCGCTACTCTGCTCCCGTCCACAGCAACTTGCTCGCTGCTCTGCTCCCGTCCACAGCAACTCGCTCGCTGCTCTGCTCCCGTCCATAGCAACTCGCTCGTTGCTCTGCTCCTGTCCATAGCAACTCGCTCGTTGCTCTGCTCCCGTCCACAACAACTCGCTCGCTGCTCTGCTCCCGTCCACAGCAACTCGCTCACTGCTTTGCTCTCGTCCACAGCCACTCGCTCGCTGCTGTGCTCCCGTCCACAGCAACTCGCTCGTTGCTCTGCTCCCGTCCACAGCAACTCGCTCGCTGCTTTACTCACGTCCATAACAAACAGCTTAGCGCAGGTCCTGTCCACCAGCAACCAGTTCTGCTCAGCTCTCGTCCATCAGGGGCCTAGATGTAGTTTATTGTTCCACAGCAGCACTCCAATGCCTCTCTGGCCACACCAGCTCACAGACTACAGATCAGACCACAGACTTCAGATCGTCAGCCCGTAGCAACAATCCCCAACTCCGTGGTGTTTGCCCGCATTAGCTTTTATCAGTAGCACATGGCTAGCGTTAGCTTGTAGCTTGTAGCCTCCACTCACAGCTTTGTTGTATTCTTTTGCTGCAACAAAGCACCTCCAGCGTGCCGGCCCGGTTTCTTCGTAACAACCAGCATATTTTTCCGGTTTATTTGTTCACAAAACCCGCAGCTACGGCTCCCGGTTACGGTGTCCCAGCTCGGTTAGCTTTGATTAGCCCGGTTTGCATCTACGCTAGGCTAACTCTCGTCAAAAACTCACGGACACGTTGGCCTGTAGTTTCATAATTCTGGATTGCATGTTCTAGTCCAATTTCCGCAGCTTTTTCAGCGCTCCTCTCTGCACATCCAGCACAAAAAACTGCGAGTATAAGTTCTCCAAATACTTTTTTGGAGGTAGTACTGGCAGGAGCCCGACTAAGAACGTCTTCTCCACTCAGTCGCATCTTGATTTTATGAGGCGATTCCTTTATAGGAAAAGTGGACTCCTGAAAAAAGTAATACGCCTCGGTGGCTTAGTGGAAGATCGTCGGCTTTCCGCTCTAAATTTTATCTTGACTCGGGTTCGAATCTCACTCGGTTGAAGTTATTTTACGTTTGTCTTTTATTGGAGAAAATAAAAAGGAGTTTGTGTTAACCACAGGTATAACACAAACTCCTTTTTTATGCATATGAATGTCACATGATTCATGTGACATTAGTATTGATCCTCAGATCTGCAGCATTTTTAATAATAATACTTTATTTATAAAGCCCTTTAAAACAACCACAGTTACAACAAAGTGCTGTTCATATAAACCTTTTTAACTAATCATTGTATTTTTACTCTTTTAAATAAATTATTTTTCACATATTTCATCATTGCTTCTTTTAAAGAGCTCCACACCTGAAAATGCCTCATGAGAAACATCTGCCTGTTCAAAGCTGCGCTGAAATTCTTCTGTCTGTTGTGAGCCACCAGGGGGCTAGTTAGCATTGAAGCTAGCATGTTAGCTGATGAAGTGTCGCTCCACGTTGTGTTTTGCTGTCGCCACAGCCACTAATGAGACACAGACACACTTGTCTTTCAACAATATGAAAGACCTTTTCCTCCCAGTCACTATGCAAATGTGTTTTCTTATGTTTTTCTGCAATGTTCCCCTCTGGGAGGTAAAACTAGCTTGTAGCTGTGCCGCTGCAGAAATGGGGAGTGGTCTGATTATGAACTTTGACCTCAGGCAAGATTGCTAAACTGTATACATAAAACTATTTCTTTTTAAAGTTTTATTAATTGTTTTCATTTCAAATATACATCGTTGCAAATGTTATTTCTTAAATTTAAAAATATAATTAATGACGATTTTTACGTAGTGCTCCTTGATGAGTGCTATTTTTAGAACATGCCCCGCGGGCACCTCATGTGGTCCCTGCGGGCGACCAGGAGCCCGCGGGCACCTCACTGGTGACCCCTGCAGTGTGGAGGAACGGAGTGGGTGTGGTGGAGTGGCTGCAGCAGAGCATGAAGCAGGATAAACCAAAACATGAAGGCATTAATTAAAGCAGGGACTATGGCATGAAAGAGCTGGTGGGGACAGAAACGTGACACTAAAAGTTTATTTGTCTAGTGATTCACAAGATATTTTACTAACGGTGACAGCAAACACTCATACAGAGACAGGTAAAAACGTTCCCACTCTGCCTTCAGCAGGGGGGATAATTACTGCAAGCAGAGTTTTGTAAATGCTCTGGACTGAACTTACTTCAGATTAATCTGTGATGTTCATCTGGGGACACCCCACTTGGTTGAACTTATTTTACGTTTGTCTTTTATTGGATGAAAAAAAGGGGTTTGTGTTAACCACAGGCATAACACAAACTACTTTTATTTTTTTATCCAATAAAAGACAAACGTAAAATAAGTTCAACCATGTGAGGTTCGAACCCGAGTCGAGATAAAATTTAAAGTGGCAAACTGAAGCGTTTCCAGTGAACCACCGAGGCGTGTTGCTCTTTTAAGGTCCACCTTTCCTTTAAACGAACCGCCCCTCATCAAATCCTGGCTACGCCCATGTATCCGTGCATGCATGAGTTTTTTCCTGATACTCCAGTTTCCTCCCACAGATCAAAAACATGCATGTTAGACTGACTGGTAACTCTAAATTGTCCCTTGATGAGTGAGAGAGTGAATGGTTGTTTGTCTTGTTTGTCTCTATGTGTCCCTGTGACGGACTGGAGACCGGTTTAGGGTGTCCCCCACCTCTACCACAGTGATAGCTGGACATTGGCAACAGTGATCCCAGAGACCTGGAAAGGAAGAAACAGGTAAAGATAATGGATGGATGGATGATGGCTGTTTGGACATTAGTTTAGCACATGTAAAACCTGCATGTTCCTCACATGCAGGTACCTTAAGTCAAATAATGACTCAGTCTTAAACCTTTATTAGCTAAATAT
>JBBPBX010110836.1:0-10812 GCA_038048925.1 Garcialebias charrua | reverse complement strand
CGCCTATCGATCTCACGCTCCAGTTTTCCCTCATTCGTGAACAAGACCCGAGATACTTAAACTCCTCCACTTGGGGCAGGACCTCCTCCCCGACCCGGAGAGGGCACGCTGCCCTTTTCCGGCTCAAGACCATGGCCTCGGACTTGGAGGAACTGATCCTCATCCCGACCGTGTCACACTCGGCTGCAAACCGCTCCAGTGAAAGCTGTAGATCACGACCTGATGAAGCCAATAGGACCACATCATCTGCAAAAAACAGAGATGCGATTCTAAGGCCACCAAATCGGATCCCCTCAACACCTTGGCTGCGCCTAGAAATTCTGTCCATAAAAGTTATGAACAGAATCGGTGACAAAGGGCAACCTTGGCGGAGTCCAACTCCCACCGGAAACGAGCCTGACTTACTGCTGGCAATGCGGACCAAGCTCTGACACCGGTCATACAGGGACCTAACAGCCCGTATTAAAGGGCCTGGTACCCCATACTCCCGGAGTACCCCCCACAGAACCCCCCGAGGGACGCGGTCGAATGCCTTCTCCAAGTCCACAAAGCACATGTAAACTGGTTGGGCAAACTCCCACGCACCCTCCAGGACCCTGCTGAGGGTGTAGAGCTGGTCCAGTGTTCCACGACCAGGACGAAAACCACACTGCTCCTCCTGAATCCGAGGTTCGACTATCCGACGGACCCTCCTCTCCAGAACCCCTGAATAGACCTTACCAGGGAGGCTTAAGAGTGTGATCCCCCTATAGTTGGAACACACCCTACGGTCCCCCTTTTTGAATAGGGGAACCACCACCCCAGTCTGCCAATCCAAGGGAACTGCCCCCGATGTCCACGCGATATTGCAGAGTCGCGTAAGCCAACACAACCCCACAACATCCAGAGCCCTAAGGAACTCCGGGCGAATCTCATCCACCCCTGGAGCCCTGCCACCGCGGAGCTTTTTAACCACCTCGGTGACCTCAGCACCAGAGATTGGAGAGCCCGACCCAAAGTCCCCAGGCTCCGCTTCCTCAGTGGAAGACGTGCCAGTAGGATTGAGGAGGTCTTCGAAGTATTCCGCCCACCGACTCACAACATCCCGAGTTGAGGTCAACAGCACGCCATCCCCACCATAAATGGTGTTGGTCGCGTACCGCTTTCCCCCCCCTGAGACGCCGGATGGTGGACCAGAATCGCCTCGAAGCCGTACGGAAGTCATTCTCCATGGCCTCTCCGAACTCCTCCCACGCCCGAGTTTTTGCCTCAGCAACCACCCGAGCCGCATGCCGCTTGGACTGCCGGTACCTATCAGCTGCTTCCGGGGTCCCACAGGCCAAAAAGGCCCAATAGGACTCCTTCTTCAGCCTGACAGCATCCCTCACTGCCGGTGTCCACCACCGGGTTCGAGGGTTGCCACCACGACAGGCACCAACAACCTTGCGGCCACAGCTCCGATAAGCTGCCTCGACAATAGAGGCGCGGAACATGGCCCACTCGGACTCCATGTCCCCCGCCTCCCTCGGAACGTGTTCAAAGCTCTCCCGGAGGTGGGAGTTAAAGCTCCGTCTTACGGGAGACTCTGCCAGACGTTCCCAGCAGACCCTCACAATACGTTTGGGTCTGCCAGGTCTGACCGGCATCCTCCCCCACCATCGGAGCCAACTCACCACCAGGTAGTGGTCAGTTGACAGCTCCGCCCCTCTCTTCACCCGAGTGTCCAAGACATGCGGCCGCAGATCAGATGAGATGACAACAAAGTCGATCATCGAACTGCGACCTAGGGTGTCCTGGTGCCAAGAGCACATATGGACACCCTTATGCTTAAACATGGTGTTCGTTATGGACAATCCATGACGAGCACAGAAGTCCAATAACAGAACACCACTCTGGTTCAGATCAGGGGGGCCGTTCCTCCCAACCACACCCCTCCAGGTCTCACTGTCATTGCCCACGTGAGCGTTGAAGTCCCCCAGTAGAACAAGGGAGTCCCCAGGAGGTGCACTCTCCAATACCCCCTCCAAGGACTCCAAAAAGGGTGGGTAATCTGAGCTGCCGTTTGGCGCATAGGCACAAACAACAGTCAGAGCCCGTCCCCCCACACGTAGGCGAAGGGAGGCTACCCTCTCGTTCACCGGGGTGAACCCCAACGTACAGGCACCAAGATGGGGGGCAACAAGTATGCCCACTCCTGCTCGGCGCCTCTCACCAGGGGCAACTCCAGAGTGGAAGAGTGTCCAACCCCTCTCAAGGAAACTGGTTCCAGAGCCAGAGCCATGCGTTGAGGTGAGTCCGACTATTTCTAGCCGGAACCTCTCAACCTCACACACTAGCTCAGGCTCCTTCCCCACCAGAGAGGTGACATTCCATGTCCCAATGGCCAGCTTCTGTAGCTGAGGATCAGACCGCAAGGGTCCCCGCCCTCGGCCACCACCCATCCCACATTGCACCCGACCCCTTTGGCCCCTCCCACAGGTGGTGAGCCCATGGGAAGGGCAGTGAGCCAACTGGACTTAAAAAAAAAAACTTGGTTCAACAAACCGGTCAGCCCGATGTCAAACGGCCGCGCGTCCGGCTAATGATCCAAATTGGGTCGTTAGCCGCGCGCATCTGCTGACGCAATCAAAACCCAGACACCGACCTGGCACAACCAGGCAGCATATTATTTTGGCCTGGGCATGGGTAGGAAATGACAGCTCTAGCCAACGCCCGGTGACACAATCACGTCACTGCGACTAGTCGACATGAAGTTAAAAAACTTACGAGATGTCCTAGAATCGATTAATCGGTTGTCGGCTAGTCTATTTGGCCGGTTGTCAACTGGTTGATTTGGCCCCTAGTTAGGGATAGATGTTTTTTTTTTAAATCACTGAGAGGAATGCATTGTTTGATGATCTGATAAATATGGGATTAAAAGTTGTATTTACAGTGTATTTTAATCTGGATTATTTCCCCCCTCAGGAGTGTAAGAATTATGAGGAGGTCAATATTAATACTGACCTCTTTATCTTAATTAATTTACTTATTCAGATTGAATAGTAAATGTTCACGGATTCTGTTCTTTTTCAGTTTACCCAATATTTCTGTGGTCTTTATGATGGATAAATAAACAGAGCCATTAAGTGACAAAGACGTTAACTTAGTTTGATATGTCAAAGAGACACTATCATTTATTTAAAATAAATCAACTAAATTAACACCATTACACTTGATTGACATGATTTCACTTTCTTTCAATTCAAATACGTCAGCACACTTGATTTAACACAACAGACATAAATACTAGATGTTACACATATTTAGTCTGAGGGGCATTTCAGCTTAAAATAGTTTCCAGCTTAAGATTGAGAGGGAAAGGGAAAAGGAGGAAAGATTTATGGAGGAAGAAAAGTTAAGAGTCAGGGAGTTATCTTGATGTGTTTTAACCAGAAACATGGCAGTTCTCCGGCCGATTAAAGCTACACGTTGGTACCCTTGGCAAAGCATTTGACGACTTGTTACCTCGTGAAGATGGTCAGTCTCCCTCGGTCCAGTTTGGTCAGTTCGTTTACCATTCTCAGCGTCTCCAGACGTGCGCCTTGACTCGAACCGAAAGTAACGGCAGCTCCTGGTGCTGTTGTTCAAGATAAGACGTTCCTTAAAGGAATGTCAATAAAAGAGAGCTTTTCAGCTGTTGAAGATGGCTTATAACTTGGCATGTTATAAGTCTTTAACTGAATGACATGGTCATTAGCGTGTTGACCAGACGATCATCAGTTCTTTGGGGAACCTCATCAGGGGTTGAGGACCTCAGCAAACTCTAAGGAAAACAGGAAGTCAGAGCTCTTTTAAGGCTAACTTGACCTAGAAAGACGTAGCTCTTTCTCATTCGGTCTGTTAGGCCAGAAGCCACTGAGAGGAGGCATAAGTTAGATTAAAAATGTCAGAAAGGATAAGAAAGTTAGTTTAAGACGCCAGTTTCATGATACAGCAGATTTAGAACTTTCTTAACTCATTACCAACATTGTTGTATGAATAAACAAACGTCATCAGAGCATAACATATGGGACCTATTAATGATAATAGCTTGATTATTAAATAGGACAAAAACAAAAGTCTCTGGGTGTCTAGATTGTCCTGAGCTCAAGCTAAAATGAATGAGATAAAGTGTTCCTTTTATCTTCACATGCAAGTTCGAGAGGAGAGGAGAAATCCTCCATGTACAACATTTTGAATTAAGCAGAGTATTTGATTTATCTGACATTAAAATGTACTGATGCTCTTACAAATAAAATTATTCATTTGATAACATTTGAATTAACAAAATTAAAAGAAGTCTCTGGATGACTTAATTGCACCTTTGACACAGCAGTGAAACACAGTTTAACTCTCACAGAATAACACAGCTTAAAAGCACACATCATGAAAATGACAAAAGTTATTCTTTTGATCACATCAGCCTAAAATCAAAGATAGAAATAGTCTCTTTTGGTGACTATATTTATCAGATTACAGTTTAATGAATGATTTTGTAGTAAATGTCTTGCTTTACTGAGAGGTCAGTAAAGGTCATCACTGGACAGTTCAAAAACCTTAATTTGACCCTGGGTAGGTCCACTACATCTCCCCCCTTTTGGAAGCCATCGCCAGTCCTTGGGGATGGGGTCCAACACGAAAGGAAACCTTGAACTGTCTTTGATCTTGAAGTAATCCAGCAAGTGGAAAAGAAAAAATCAAAAATTATAATCCCATAAAGTTTTTTGAAATTCCATACTGTTCGGAGGTAATCCCATTGCGAAAAGCTTTTAATCCCTTGGAAAACTGAGTCTGTTAACTCTTGGCAAACAAAGTCTGTGATCCCTTGGAAAGCAAAGTCTTATAATCCACAGCGGTAATTCCACAGCAGTAAATCCACAACGATTAGTTTTGTTGATTGATCAGCAACAATTGTTTTCATAATCAGCATGTAGAGGGGATCCCTCGATTGACGCAGAGGAGGCGACCCTTGGATGAAGGTTGAAGACCAACGTTGGAGTTGCATGTCCCCACATCGATGGTTGGAGGCTGGTTGGTTTCCAGTCCGTGCCACTCTGGTTCTATGTGTCATGCATTTATGTGGTTTTTAAGGTGGGCTTATGATTGGGATTTTACATTAAGCCTTACCTATATGCACCTGGTATGTAAGCTATCATGGTTTAGATCAGCTACAATTACCAATTAAGGGGTGGATCAAATCTATAAATTAGGTATAGGGATCTGTACCTATAGAATTTTGGAGGGCTTCTGTAACGAAGGCCTCTAATTCCAAACTATTCCTCCATTCATTACTTAGTTTAGGTTAAACTAACATAAAAATGAAATATAGTTTGATCTAAATGTCTGTTGTCTTTTAGACGCACGACGTAGGATTTGGTATTCCTAATAAATTTTGAAGTCTATGGCGAGACTCATCAAAATGAATAGATAATCTAGAATAGAAACGATCGAATCGGTTCAATTTAGAAATTGTGAGGTCAGTGTAGTTTATTGTACCTTGAGTAGCTTTAAACTACATTGACTCTTCGACGATTGAGATTTAACAAAACGAACTGCATGTTGGCATAGTTAAATCCATATCATTCATTAACCAATGTTAATACAAAACCTTTTTGGCTGGGAGTGTTCAGAACCAAACAAAATCTCAACTAATGACAACAGTAATGACTAAACAACACGGAAACAACGTTTCACTGCTTCGACACACTCTTGTCGTCAGATTCCAAAGTGCAACACACAAGAAAAACAGGTCTCAACTTTATGACCGAGGTCAAATTAAATCTCGTGGATTTAAACGGTTGTTAAGGTTAGTTTTTGTTGTGGGTTTTAGGCTTAGCGTTTCTAAGTTCAAATTGGACAATGCGACTTATAGGGTGGGAAATACGGTAGTTTAAACCTGATTAGTTTATTTACTAACTTGTGTTTGGACGACCTTATTATCCCATGAAGTCGGTGAGTTTGTGAGATCTTTGTCTTTTGTGGAGTCATTGAACGCCTTGTAAGGTTTGATCTGATTTCGATGTACCCATTTAGCAATTGGCTCTTTGCGGCCTTTGCTGATTTTGATTTCGTAGACGACTGAGGACACTTTGTCTGTTATCAGATGAGGTCCAGTCCACCTGGGCATTAGTTTGCGGGCGAGAGTTCCGGTCTCGGACCCTCCTTTCCCGGTTGCTGGGGCGAACGTATAGTACCAGACTCTGTCTCCCACTTGGAGTTCATTGTGAGAGGCCTTCTGGTCGTAGTACGCCTTACGTCCTTCAGCGGATTTTTCCAGGTTTTTCTGGGCGAAAGCAAAAGTGTTTCTGAGGTGTACATTCAAATCTTTCATGTATTGTTGTGTAGTGTAGGCTGTCGCCATGGCGGCGTCGCCTGGTTGGTACAACAGGTGTAGAGGGAGAGTCATTTGTCGACCGGTCATCATCTCGAAGGGAGAGATGCCAGTTGATGTGTGTGGAGTGGCTCTTATGGCCATGAGGACCAGAGGGAGTTTCACGTCCCAGTCCTTGTGGTTTGCAGCCACGTATTTCTTCAAAATACTCACCACAGTTCTGTTTGCTCTCTCTACTTGGCCTGAAGCCTGTGGGTGGTAGCCGACATGAAAGTTGGCCTTGACGCCTAGCGTCTTCCACAGTTCTTTCATCACTTCACCTGTGAAGTGTGTACCTTGGTCTGAGTTCACCCGAAGGGGAAGTCCAAACCTTGAGAATATATGATTCATTAACAACATAGCAGTGGTTTGTGCTGTGTCGTTAGGAGCTGGTAGGCATTCTACCCATTTGGTGAATGCACAGGTTACCGTGAGAAAATATTTATTTCCTCTAGAGCTCTTAGTGAGTGGTCCAACCCAGTCGATCTGGAGGTCAGACCATGGGAATGCAATGCCTCTGCTTTGCAGTGGTGCTCTGTGAAGTGGTCTGGTTGGCTGAAACTGGCCACAGACCACGCACCCTTCAATGTAGTCCTTGACATCCTTCTTCATTCCAGGCCAATAGGCAATTTGTTTTAATGCCGTCAGCGTGGCTTTATCTCCTTTGTGTCCTGCGGACGGGAGATCATGGGCATGAACTAACATCACCCCCCTTTGGTCATGGGGAACCACGAACACAGGTGAGGACGTTGGTCCATGAGCGAAAGTTAAGATGCCCTTGATTAGTTTTAGCTGTTTGCGCAGCTGATAGAGGACCTTAAGGTCTGGATCGGAATCCAGGTCGTCTTTAGACGGACTATTTTTGTTCGGATCAGTCAGGTACAGTATCATGGAGTTGATAGCAGGATCCGACTTCTGTAGTTGGATGATGTCTGGGTCAGTCAGTGCAGGTCGTACAGAGACTGCGTTGTCAGCAGGTCTGGCTGCGGCCTGTGCACGTGTGACTGCCATAACCCTGACTGAAGGTTGTATTGGCAGAGTCTCGATTAACCAGGAGGGGTCGAAGGACCATAGAGGACCTTCGTCGGCTCCTTCTTTGGCTAAGGAATCTGCAATGTCATTGTAGTGCTTGTCATCGCCTGGGACTCTAGAATGCCCTGGAACTTTCTTCCAGTAGATCTGTAAGTCGTGTGATGTCACCAAGTGATCACACGCTATGAAAAGCTCTTTGTGTTTGACCACTTTTCTGTCGCTTGTTAGGAAACCGTTCTGTTTCCACACAGCGAGGTGACAAGCGAAACTCAAACGAGCATAGTTAGAGTCAGTGCAGATGACTAGCGTCTTGATGGAGCGTTCTACTACCATCTGGAGAGCTATTAGGATTCCTGCAATCTCAGCATACTGAGAAGTCTGAGAGCCTAATTTGTAGCTGAAAGTTATCTGCTCTTGGTCTTGGAGGAGGACCCCTCCAACACCTGCTCTGCAGATTTTGTCGCGGAGGAATGAAGATCCATCCACGTACAATGTTGTCATATCTTTGCAGATATTGTCATCAAAGAAGTGGTGATTCGGGTCTTCAGTTACTGGGGGTTTTTTCTCAACCGGCGGCTGGGTGGCTGGTACATCTTGTGTACACTTCTGGCAGATTGCCAAGTCCGTCCCCAGATGAGACTTCTTGTTTTGACCATAACGTATGTCTAGGTTAAAACTTTGAAGCGCCATGAGCCACGTTGCAACACGTGAGTTTGTCACCACACCATCTCTGATGCGTTCACTGTTAAGAAAGGTCACTGGCTGGTGTTGTGTTTCCACAATGATTTTCTGTCCACCAATGTAGCTGGAGAAATGTTTAACTGCCCACACTGTGGTCAGTAAAGCTTTCTCACAGTCTGAGAATCTCAACTCGGGGCCTGCCATCGTTTTGCTGGCGTAGGCTACCACACGTTTGTCTCTGTCGTGTATCTGGTACAGACCCGCACTTATGCAATGAGCTGAGAAGCCCACTTCCAAGTAAAACTCTTTGTTGTAGTCTGGGTAGACTAAACAAGGGGCTGACTTGATCCTGTTTATAAGAGCGTCCATTGCCTGTTGCTGTTTGTCAGTCCAAACAAATGGTACGTCTTTTTTAAGGAGTTCAGTCAGTGGTTTCGCAAGGTCCGCATAGTTCTCGATGAATTGGTTCGAGTAGTTACACACGCCCAGAAAACTTTGTAGTTCTTTGAGATTGGTGGGGACTTTGAGATTGTCGAGGCCTTGGGTGCGAGTCAGCTGTGGTTGTACTCCGTCAGGACCTACAAGTAGGCCAACGTAGTCCACTTTGGTTCTGCACCATTGGCATTTTGACAGTGATATTTTAGCACCAGCAGTTGTCAGCTGATTCAGAACGTGGTCGATCTCAGCCAAATGTGAGTCCAGTGTTGGCTGCCTCAAAAGGACATCGTCCACGTAGATCAGTGTCCCACGCTCGTGGGCGTCTGGACATGCTTTGTTCAAGAAGATGTTGAACTCTGCAGGTGAGTTAGCGTAGCCAAAGGGACACCTGTTAAAGGTGTACTGACGGCCACCAAAAGTGAAAGCTAGTTTGTACTGGTCCTCGGCGCGCACAGGGATGGTCCAAAAACCAGAGGCGACGTCGAGAGTCGAGAAGTACTTACCATTGGTGACCTTGGGCAGTTCCTGTTGGAGTTGCGTCATAGGCCATCTGGATAAGGGAACTTGTTTGTTTAGCTTTCTGTAGTCTATAGTGAGTCTCCACTTACCATTAGGTTTTAACACCGGCCATAAAGGCGCAGAGTAAGTGCTGTTACAGTATCGGATGATACCTTTTTCTAACAGGTCATTAATGATTTCTCTGATAGGTTGATGTGCTGCCAGAGGAATCTTGTACTGTCTGACAAATGCAGGGGGAGCATTAGGCGGGGTTGGGATGCTCACTGTGTGGAGCGTGGTCAACCCACAATCCATCGAGTCAGTTGAGAATGATTTCTCATATTTTAGAAGAACTTTGCGAAGTTTGTCCCTTTCTTCATCAGTTTTCAGGGCGTCGGCTTGGGCGACCACCTGGTCAATCTGTGAAGCAACTGAGAGGGGTTCTTGTTCTTTGGGGAGCTCCAGTGAGTCCCCTTCAGTGTCGTAAAACCTGTCAACAGGTAGTGCACTGTAAGTTTGGGGGCATAGACTGTCTCCTTTGTTGAAACCGAACCTGCGGACAGTGTCCTGGTCGGACTCACTGGGGGAGAAAAGAGCTATGGCCTGTGTTGGTTTCGTGAACAAGACTTGCCCCGTGTGTTGATATGGGATCAAGTTCTCTGGGAGTCCTCCCAGAAATGGAATGCTTAGCTCAAAATCATGAAAATCAGTGGAGATCAACCATCCTAGCTGTGTGTTTTTTGGGATCAGTACCTCTTCTGTGCTTGTGTTGCACACAGCAACAGTCGTGGTTCTGCAGTCGAGGGTCACTTGGAATGTGGCCTCCATGGACAGTCCTAAGTTGAAAAACATAGGAGATGGTTGAAAGTATGCCAGTTTTGTGCTAATAGCTTGTCCTTTCATGATGTGACACATCACCGGCTTGTTCATAACCTGAGGTGGTACCGCAGTGTTATGGCTGTTAGCAATCTGACAGACCTCTGGAATGGTCTGTCCAGCCTTAAGGTTCTCTGTTGTTAGCACAGGAGAGTCCTTTGTGGCTGTGTCTAGTGACCACAGTACATTGTTGTTGATGTCCACTCGGACACCTAACCTTACCAAAATGTCGGAGCCTATGTAGGTTGCATGTGGTAAGTTCGGGACCACGAGGAACGGGTGATCCAGTTCTCGTTGGTTCCAGATCAGTTTCAGGTCAATGATCCCTTTTGCGGTCATTACCTGTTTATCGTTGGGGTCCAACGAAAAGCGGAAAGCCTTTTTGTTCATTTCTAGACCCAACTGTTTTTTAACCAAGGTTCCATAGAAAGCTTGGCTGATCGCTGATTTCTCCGTCCAAGGAGACAAAACAGCATCATCGGTGTGGGATCCTTGGATCTCAACACCTTTGACTACCTGCGGTAGGTAGTGTTCAGTGAGTGCTGACTGTTTCAGCTCGCAGAGGAGGCTCTCTTGTTGGGCCTTTTCTGCCTCACCTGTTGCTGAAGGTTCACTTACCGGGATTGTGCTCTCGTTGGAGGACCCCTTTGTGCCTTCCGCGGTACCTGCTGTTAGACAGTCAGTGTCACCTTGTGTAGGCATATCGATTGGCAGTGGTTGGCTCACTCTGGTCCACATTGTTTGATCACCATAATCTATAATCGCGTCGAAGCGGTTTATAAAGTCTTGGCCAACCAAAAATGGGAATGAGTCAACGGTGGACACGTGTACCGGGTGGTATAGCGTCATTTCACCAATCTGCATATGAACCATGGCTATAGCTGTAAGGGTTGTTCTCGTCTCTGAGAGTCCCTGCAGTA
>JBBPBX010110833.1:0-10813 GCA_038048925.1 Garcialebias charrua | reverse complement strand
GTGCAACATAACAAGCACAATGCATTTGTAAATGTGCCATTCAAAAGGTATGACAATATCAATGACAATATCAAAATGTAAAACTTCTGTTTAAAAAAAATAAAACAGAACAGACAGGTTTACAAGAAATCTAAAATAACTACCTATCAGCCTCTTTCAAACCAGTTATGTGATCACAATCTGACAGGCTTACCTTTGTGCTTGACGGATTTTTCATGCTGACGGACATCGTTCCTTCCCCCATGAGAGAGAGACACTAAAGTCGCGGTTACAAATCTTAAAAAACGCGTAATAAACTTTAGGAAAGTAAATTCGCTGTCCCATTTTTCAACATATTTACACGAAGTCTTAACTTTTTTGGCAGGAACGCGTCCTCTCTCGTTACATCCATCTCTGTGTTTTTCCGGGTTTGTTCTCGAGTCTCGACCGCGCCAGCCCCAACATCGCGAGAACTGCCACCGAGGCTTACTGCAGGTGGCAGTTCTCGCGAGGCTAGTGACAGAGGCCGTATGTCTATGTACCTTTATATGTCTATGTACGTTGACGTATAACGTTCCTACGTCATCGCGTACGTCTTTGTTTTCCCCACGTGACAGTCTGCTCCATAGATATCTATATATAATGTCTATGGTCCGCTCCGTCGTCCTCGTCGTACCACAACTATTCTCCGAAAGGTAAATAAATAAAACTATTCTCCGAAAGGTCCTGATTGTAACGCAAGTAACGAATGTAAGGTTTTGTTAGTAACTGTAATATATTACAGGCATTTTCAAAGTAGTGCGTTACACTACTACGTTACTGCAAAATGTAATGTGATTACTGTAACGCGTTACTAAGTAACGCGTTACACCCAACACTGCTCAAAGGTCATCACATCGAGTGAGGCAGCTCTGTCGGGGCTGCACAGCTGAGAGGGTTGGTTTTGCACCTGGAGGGAGTGGTCCACAAGAGCGGTTGTCTGTCCTGCATCTTCATCCTTGAGATCGGGTTCGAGGAAGGTGTGGGTCTCATCTTTGCATCGTTTCTCATCTTTGCATCGTTTCACTTCCTCTACCGTGGAAGTCATCTGTTCGTGTGGTGTTCTGGTTCGAGTGGTGGAGCTTCCTGAAAACACCTGTCACCTGAAAACACCTGTCTTCCTGAGGTGCACCTTCGTGCTTGCTTTTGAGAAATAGGCCAGAACGATAGGGAAACAGTTCCCCAGGCCTGTCTGCCTTGTTGCTTTGAGAGAAGAGCGCCTGCTGCATGATTGCAGATTAACAAGGCAAGCCACACCAACAGAAGCATAAAAGAGGAGGTTAACCATTCTCTTTGGGTCAGGGGCAGTTTTGCTTGACCAGCGGAACGGGGAAATTGAACTAAGTACCGGCTGGGTATAATCTTTGGCAATCTGCAAGCCCAATAAAAGGGTGGTGACCTCTGAAGAAAAACAGCTTTCCACGAAAATCTAAACAGAACAGAAAGCAAAGGGTTAAATCGATTCAGAAAAGACTGACACAGTGTTTTAAACTTCACAGGTGTTTCTATTTTGCATTATTGAATCATCAATATCCATCCATCCATCCATCCATTTTCTTCCGCTTATCCGAGGTCGGGTCGCGGGGGTAGCAGCCTAAGTAGGGAGGCCCAGACTTCCCTCTCCCCAGCCACTTGAAGCAGCTCCTCTGGGGAATCCCAAGGCGTTCCCAGGCCAGCCGAGAAACATAGTCCCTCCAGCGTATCCTGGGTCTTCCTCTGGGTCTCCTCCCGGTGGGACATGCCCGGAACACCTCACCAGGGAGGCGTCCAGGAGGCATCCTAACCAGATGCCCGAGCCACCTCAACTGGCTCCTCTCGATGTGGAGAAGCAGCGGCTCTACTCCGAGTCCCTCCCGGATGACTGAGCTTCTCACCCTATCTCTAAGGGAGAGTCCAGCCACCCTGCGGAGAAAACTCATTTCAGCCGCTTGTATCCGAGATCTTGTTCTTTCGGTCATAACCCAAAGCTCATGACCATAGATGAGGGTGGGAACGTAGATCGATCGGTAAATTGAGAGCTTTGCCTTTTGACTCAGCTCTCTCTTCACCACGACAGACCGGTACAGCGCCCGCTTCACTGCGGACGCTGCACCTATCCGCCTATCGATCTCACGCTCCAGTTTTCCCTCATTCGTGAACAAGATCCCGAGATACTTAAACTCCTCCACTTGGGGCAGGACCTCCTCCCCGACCCGGAGAGGGCATGCTACCCTTTTCCGGCTCAAGACCATGGCCTCGGATTTGGAGGAACTGATCCTCATCCCGGCCGCATCACATTCAGCTGCAAACCGCTCCAGCGAAAGCTGTAGATCACGAGCTGATGAAGCCAATAGGACCACATCATCTGCAAAAAACAGAGAAGCGATTCTAAGGCCACCAAAACGGATCCTCTCAACACCTTGGCTGCGCCTAGAAATTCTGTCCATAAAAGTTATAAACAGAATCGGTGACAAAGGGCAACCTTGGCGGAGTCCAACTCTCACCGGAAACGAGCCTGACTTACTGCCGGCAATGCGGACCAAGCTCTGACACCGGTCGTACAGGGACCTAACAGCCCATATCAATGGGCCTGGTACCCCATACTCCCGGAGTACCCCCCACAGAACCCCCCGAGGGACGCGGTCGAATGCCTTTTCCAAGTCTACAAAGCACATGTAAACTGGTTGGGCAAACTCCCACGCACCCTCCAGGACCCTGTTGAGGGTGTAGAGCTGGTCTAGTGTTCCACGACCAGGACGAAAACCACACTGCTCCTCCTGAATCCGAGGTTCGACTATCCGACGGACCCTCCTCTCCAGAACCCCTGAATAGACCTTACCAGGGAGGCTTAAGAGTGTGATCCCTCTATAGTTGGAACACACCCTACGGTCCCCCTTTTTGAATAGGGGAACCACCACCCCAGTCTGCCAATCCAAGGGAACTGCCCCCGATGTCCACGCGATATTGCAGAGTCGCGTAAGCCAACACAACCCCACAACATCCAGAGCCCTAAGGAACTCAGGACGAATCTCATCCACCCCCGGAGCCTTGCCACCGCGGAGCTTTTTAACCACCTCGGCGACCTCAGCACCAGAGATTGGAGAGCCCGATCCAAAGTCCCCAGGCTCCGCTTCCTCAGTGGAAGACGTGCCAGTAGGATTGAGGAGGTCTTCGAAGTATTCCGCCCACCGACTCACAACATCCCGAGTTGAGGTCAACAGCACGCCATCCCCACCATAAATGGTGTTGGTCGCGTACCGCTTTCCCCCCCTGAGACGCCGGATGGTGGACCAGAATCGCCTCGAAGCCGTACGGAAGTCATTCTCCATGGCCTCTCCGAACTCCTCCCACGCCCGAGTTTTTGCCTCAGCAACCACCCGAGCCGCATGCCGCTTGGACTGCCGGTACCTATCTGCTGCTTCCGGGGTCCCACAGGCCAAAAAGGCCCAATAGGACTCCTTCTTCAGCTTGACAGCATCCCTCACCGCCGGTGTCCACCACCGGGTTCGAGGGTTGCCACCACGACAGGCACCAACAACCTTGCGGCCACAACTCCGATAAGCTGCCTCGACAATAGAGGCGCGAAACATGGCCCACTCGGGCTCAATGTCCCCCGCCTCCCTCGGAACGTGTTCAAAGCTCTCCCGGAGGTGGGAGTTAAAGCTCCGTCTTACGGGAGACTCTGCCAGACGTTCCCAGCAGACCCTCACAATACGTTTGGGTCTGCCAGGTCTGACCGGCATCCTCCCCCACCATCGGAGCCAACTCACCACCAGGTAGTGGTCAGTTGACAGCTCCGCCCCTCTCTTCACCCGAGTGTCCAGGACATGCGGCCGCAGATCAGATGAGACGACAACAAAGTCGATCATTGAACTACGACCTAGGGTGTCCTGGTGCCAAGAGCACATATGGACACCCTTATGCCTGAACATGGTGTTCGTTATGGACAATCCATGACGAGCACAGAAGTCCAACAACAGAACACCACTCGGGTTCAGATCAGGGGGGCCGTTCCTCCCAACCACACCCCTCCAGGTCTCACTGTCATTGCCCACGTGAGCGTTGAAGTCCCCCAGCAGAACAAGGGAGTCCCCAGGAGGCGCACCCTCCAATACCCCCTCCAAGGACTCCAAAAAGGGTGGGTAATCTGCGCTGCCGTTCGGCGCATAGGCACAAACAACAGTCAGAGCCCGTCCCCCCACACGTAGGCGAAGGGAGGCTACCCTCTCGTTCACCGGGGTGAACCCCAACGTACAGGCACCGAGATGGGGGGCAACAAGTATGCCCACTCCTGCTCGGCGCCTCTCACCAGGGGCAACTCCAGAGTGGAAGAGTGTCCAACCCCTCTCAAGGAAACTGGTTCCAGAGCCAGAGCCATGCGTTGAGGTGAGTCCGACTATTTCTAGCCGGAACCTCTCAACCTCACACACTAGCTCAGGCTCCTTCCCCACCAGAGAGGTGACATTCCATGTCCCAATGGCCAGCTTCTGTAGCCGAGGATCAGACCGCCAGGGTCCCCGCCCTCGGCCACCACCCATTCCACAATGCACCCGACCCCTTTGGCCCCTCCCACAGGTGGTGAGCCTATGGGAAGGGGGACCCACGTCTCCTCTTCGGGCTGTGCCCGGCCGAGCTCCATGGGTGAAAGCCCGGCCACCAGGCGCTCGCCAACGTGCCCCTCCTCCGGGCCTGGCTCCAGAGTGGGGCCCCGGTGACCCGCGTCCGGGCGAGGGAACATTGTTTCCATTTATATTATTCATCATAAGGGGTCTTGTGGGCTGCGCTTTGTCTCGTCCCTCACCTAGGACCTGTCTGCCTTGGGTGACCCTACTAGGGGCATAAAGCCCCTGACAGCATAGCTCCTAGGATCATTGGGACACTCAAACCCCTCCACCACGGTAAGGTGGCAGCCCAGGGAGGAGAATCATCAATATTTCAAACTTTAAATTTTAAATCACACATTTTAAAGATCACACACTTAGGTTTAGATATTAAATTTCACCTTTAATATTAAATTAGTGACTATTTCTTATCTTAGAGTTGGTTTAAGTTGTCAACAATTTGCTGCTACACTCTAACTTTTAACTTTTATCAATTAGACTTACTTATATCTAGATTTAGAAATCAACAAGACAACACATATTTCAATTCATTACCAGGTCTAACTTTCAAGGGTTTGGAGTCAAATTTTTCAATTTCAGCGTTTAAATCATAAATTCAATGGGAGAGTGATTTATTCATTTTGAGGATGTGTTTTTTACAGGTGCGGTTCCAGTGATTTCCTATGTAAATAAAAAAGAAAGCGGGAAAAAGAAGATTTTGTAAACTGTGCATGCGTTTGATGGTTGGGTTTCATTACTGCTTTTCATGTGTATTTACCTTTTCAGGTTCTGCAGATTTAACTGAGAAGGGGGTAATTTGTGTTTCTGTTGTGTTTCATCACATTTCAGGGTTCAAAGTTTGACACTGTAGAGGATTTCGAACTAGATCAAGCATGGCTGAGGGGCAGAAGAGGCTAATGGTGGCTGCAGGTGTGGGGTCATTGATTATCGTTTCCATCATTCTGTTGTTGGAGTATTTCTGTGTGATACCAGGTCATCCAAGCTGTCATCCCGTACCTCATCAGAGGGGCAAGAGAGATGTCCTCAGGCAGGGGGCATGGACGCAGGTACAGGAGGAGGGTCATCTATCGATGAATTTTTCTGAAGTCTTTCAGAGGAACTCTTGGTACAGGTATGCGCAGTTCTTGGCCAGAAGCCGCCACAGGTCTGAGTCTTACATCTGCACCCCACTTCCTGTTGAGGAATCACAGCTGCCATTGACGATTAAACCTCTTGACCGGATGTTGTCATTTTGTGTTCTGCAGATGAGCTCCAGAGGATTTTACATGGAGCACCTGCAATGTCAGCCTAAGTGGTGCAAATTGAGTACATTATCACACCCGATGGTGTTAGCTCAATTTGTAGAATGGCCATCCAGTGGACAGTTTCCTGTTTGTGTGCACCGCGTCCATCATCAGGACTCACATCAGGTGGTAGTGGGGTCACTCCCTGAGGAGAGGTGCCGAGCGGTGTACCATCCGGGCAGGGAGTTCAGGAGTGTGCCTAGCAGCAATGGAACGTATCCGGTTGAGGCCTTGGCCTGGCTGTGTGGACATCAAGTATTACTGACCTTGCCAGTGAACTGGACTGGGTGCTGTGCACCAGTTGCGGTTACAGAGGGGTCGTACCTGGTGTCTTTGAGTAACGGTTCTCACTATGTGGGACGGTCAAAGACTGCTGACGTCAGTCAGCTCGAGTCTTCTTGGGGTTCAGAGATCCCGGTGGAATGGAGGCGTAGCTTCTTCCCGGGATCGAAGGTCGGGGACCACCTGTTGCACATGGAATCTTTAGATTACCAATTTGGGATGTTCATTTATGAGTCGGTGCAGGCGTTAGGGACCACCTCTGCAGAGCGGTGGGCCATGTATGTTGTGTCTTTACATCATAGATTGCTGCTGGATTTGTTTAAGGCATCTGTTAATGGAGTGTGTGAGATGATTGATAATAACACCTGCTGTACCTTTATACCTGATGCGTCTGTTGCAGATCCGCAGGTCAGGGTGACAGCGGCCCTGCGCCATCTGAGAGAGCTTCAGGAGCATCAGACGGAGGAGGCGCACACAGGGCTGTGGCATGCACTGTCTTGGTTCACGAGAGGGTCATGGCCTCAGGTGTTGGTCAAGCTCTTGGCCTTGCCACTAGCGATTCTGGTTCTGTTCTGCCTATTTATGGGGTGTGTGACGCCTTGTGCACGGGCGAAGATCTCGAAGATGATTGCTTCCAGGGAGAGGGAGGATTATGGGACGGCGTTTCCCCTGGTGCAGGCGGGGTGCAGGCCATCGCCTGCCGCACAAACTCACCTGTATTTGGCGGAGAACAGATACCTGTAGTGGCGGGGGATGTTTGGTGATGGAATGGAGAGGTGTTGCTTTTGGGATAATCACATTAATTCTATGATGTCTTGTTGTTTTCCGGTGTGTTTCATGTTTCATTTTTGTTTTGAGGTGGGATGATGGCGTCGCAGTGATGATTATATTATGATTTCGTAGATTAGGCTGGTATAGATACTGGCATGGGTTTTATTCTTAGATAGATTAGTTGATTGATAATGGGGTCAGTTTGGGATGTGATTGGTGTGTTTGGATGTTGATCTAGAGGGTTGATTTTGGAGTCACGGACGCAGTTCTATGCCGGATGAGAGGGTTCACATGTATTTGGCCGAGTCCAGATACCTGTGGAGTTGATGAGGGGTCAGGCAGAGCTCTCCAAGGATGGGGTTAAAGGGCTGATTACATTTACCCTCTTGTGTCTTGATGGAGTGGTTTGTGGATTGTGATTATTGTTTTGGTGTTGGGGTTATTGATTAACTTTGGAGTCAGATGGAGGTTGCATTAGATTTGGTTGATTTTTTGTTTTTGGGTGATTTTATTTGGTGTGGTGTTGGGATTGGGGTCCTCTTCAGGGGGCCCACCTGGAGTTCAGCTGTTGGTTTCGACCGATCTTTGATCGGTCGAGAGAGGGAGTGAAGGAAAATACACACGTTTAGAAGTTCTATATGTTAATCTCATTTGAATCGAATACACTACTGTATATGATTAATACACAAGTGCTTTATAATCAAGGTATTCACAACTGTTTTACATATGTTTATGCAATTAGACAACATTATAAGACATACTTTTAGATCTAACGAACGGGATGTTCAGATGCAGATAACATGCTAAGCGGGCAGTTGCCCTTTGTGCTTCTCTTGGCCTTCTGAGGAGATCGGAACACACAGACACACAAACACAGGAATCATACTACTAAAATAAGTAGTACTTATGAACCACACACTTGGACATTAATTTACATTAATATTACACACAGGACACATCTAATGGTACATTTCTAAAACTCTCTTACTGAGCAGATAAGCAGAACAAAGAACACAGTTTCGAGAGACTTCTCACCACAGCTATAAATCTACAAGGTCATAGAACTGACAAGCAGAAAGGCTCCAGGACGCCTTATCAGTGCTCTGAGCCAATCAGAGACCAGAGAAGCTCAAACGGCAGCTTCATACTCCAAAACATCTCAGATATCTTCAGCACTTTTTGAAGAACCTCGAGGACAGGTCTGTCAAAATGCTCACAATTCTCTGTGCACAAAGAATTGCTTATTCATGCTGTAACTCTGTTAACCTGTAAACCTGTGTTTCTGTCAATAAATCTTCATCATTTTCCTAAGAGAGACTGGTCATTCGAACACCTAAAGAGAAATCCCTTCAGTGTCATGATCGGTGGTTCCGCTCCTCCGGTTCTCCTGAGGGCACCTGCTTTGTCTGCACCTGCTTTGTCTGCATCGGGGGTCCCCCCTAGTATCACTCAGCCCCTTGTGAATAGCAAGCAACCATCAGGGTGCTAACGATCCATCTTTAGGCTGATGGTCCTCCTTGATCATGTGAGCAGCTGGTTTTGGCTGTCAGCAGCAAACTGGTTGATCCACTGTGAGAGGGTGCTATTTATAAGACTGAGCTGAATATAGCGCCTCAGACTGAAGAAGTCTTTTGGAGGAAAGACGAAACGTTTCTACATTTTTTTTTATTTGTTTTGTTTCTTTGAATGTCTAGAGGACCGGAATGAACTTTTTAAAATATTTTTATACCTGGATTATTGAGCATGCATCAGGATGTATCCCATGCTGTTTAATAATTTTACCTGAGTTAGATGAATCAGGCTGAAAGCACAAAACAGCTGAAAAAACTGCTGAAATTAGCTGAACTATCTGAATATTGGTTAAAATTTTGCACAAGGAAGCTGAAATAAGCTTTATCAGGTCTAAATGTGAAAGTATTACTACAAGGTTTTAAACTGATTAAAAGTTATCAAGGATGTAAAATGAGCTCCATTCATTTTCAATGAGAGCAAACATGGCAGAAAAGGCTAAATATCTCAAGAATCTAAAGTTGTACCGATACCAAAAGCCACAGGAGACTTGTCCTGAAACAACTGAACAGTTTGATATATGATTTGTTTAAATAGCACATACATATTTCTTTAATAATCAAAAATGACTGAACATTATTGATTTTCCACAGGTTTTGTGAAGTTCTTCAAGGGAAGCACGTATTATAACTATGACTTCAGCCAGAAGCGTGTTGTCTCCATCAGCTCTGCTAACAACCTGCTGGATTGCAATAAAATGGAAAGAAACACAATACCTGGAGCTTGATGATGACACAGTAGTGTGTTACACACAGGAAACTAGCTACAACCGCACTGAGCCTAATAAAACATGGGAACTGATGAATAATGTAGGAAGTGGCTAAGTGTTACCTCAGAGTGCAGTGGTGTTGCAATAATGTACCTTAACAAAATTTTTTACATGTTTAAAAAATAAACATGTATAGATACTGTGTGTTTGTGTGGTGTGTGTGTGTGTGTGTGTGTGTGTGTATACTGTATACATATGAAAGATTAAAAAAGTTAATTTGAATTAAGTAGAATATCAAGACAGTAAAATTTCAATCAAATGAGAAAAATCCTTTTTTTTTGTAGTTTTTGTGTTTTGTCATCACTGCAATCTCATGTTCATCTTCATTTCGTGGAAACTGTTTACTTTTCTGTGATTAAAAATGACTTGTTACTGAAAAAGAACTGGATTGTTTGTGACTGAGTGACTCAGAGACAGAGAGGCAACACATTGCTCAACATTCCTTCACTCGTCTTGAGCAACAAGTCAAAATGTTGCTTTCTTTTTTCCTTTTTTATTTTACAGTGGGGAACATTCAGGCAAAAGACTATAGTTATTTGGGATTAATTAAAAAAACACCTTCTGACTCACAAAATCCCCTAAATTAAATGAAAAAATTAAATAAAAAAGCATGTTAGTTTTACTCTTGTATCTACTCTAAAATCTGACCTCAGTACAGAACAGCTCAGCTTTATAGCTTGACCTTTAACTCCTTGTGTCTTTGAATTGAGAAAACTCCTTAGATGAGAAGCGAAACATCTTCAGTTATAAATTATGTCCAGTTGCTTTTGCTTTTGATCTTGTTTGGATTGACATCGGTATTCTTTTGAAACAACAAGTGTCAATACACAGGTATTTAGGCAGCACTACTACCGGTACTTTGTTAAATATTCTCCTGTATCTCAGGCAGCTGAAATAAAAAGTCAGTTATACACCAACATATGCAGCTCATTTGGAAATATATGAGTGGGGTCAAAGTGTGATGGAGGGGGAGAACTCGCTGTGGAGGCCCCTGAAGAGGGAAAAACTGAAAGAAGAAGAAGATTTCTGATTTTTAACTAAACTTTATTTACACAATAAGTTAACACAACAGTGCTAAAAAAAAGGTGACCAAGACCCGTTTAAAATAAATAAAATACTGACATGAGGAGCTTGTTGTATTGTAGCTCCCCCTGATCAGAAATGGTGTGTAAAACCATCTTAACCCCACAGTTTCACATCCATCCATTATCTTTACCTGCTTCTTCCATTTTGGGTCACTGGGGTCGCCGGTGCCCATGTCCAGCAATCACTGTGCGAGGGGCGGGGTACACCCTGGACGGGTCTCCAGTCCATCACAGGGACACATGGAGACAAATGAGACAAACAACCATTCACACTTTCATTCACATCTAGGGACAATTGGTCACCTAACATGCATGTTTTTTGGACTGTGGGAGAAAACCGGAGTACCCGGAGAAAGCCCACGCATACACGGAGAGAACATGTAAACTCCACCCAGAAAGGCCCCCAGACCCAGATTTGAACCAGGGACCTGCTCA
>JBBPBX010110832.1:0-10813 GCA_038048925.1 Garcialebias charrua | reverse complement strand
GTTGGGGTTGTTTTTGTTATTTCTTGTGAAACTTCAGACGGTTTCAGTTTGAACTGAAAGGTGTTGCTTCCTGGATTTGAAGTGGGACAGAGTTGATCATAGCTGAAGTCAAACGTTTTCTTCCCATGACTGCTTCACACGCCCTCAAACAACCAGATATAGAGTCTCGACAGTTTGTTTTAAAGCTCAAATCAATTCATGTTGATTATATGTTTTTATTAAGTTGGTGCCAGGGGCGATTCTAGGATCTGACCTTTAGGGGTACCTTGCCCTCAGTGTTGACAATGCTCTTGGCTTGAACAACACTGTAGCCACTGGTGTCAGAAGCATTAGTAAAGTGGGAGGGGAGACACACTGGTGGGGGCACTGATGGGGGGTCTTCCCCCAGAAAATGTTGAATAAAGTTGATGCCATTTCCTGCATTCTGGTGGGTTTTTAATGTGTTTTTAAACATCTACGTTTACCTCCATAAATAAACACTTGCTTCAATAACTATTTTAGAGAGCACGGCACAACAAGAAGTAGTGCTAAGCTAGCGGCGCACAATACAGATATGCTGGCTAAAATATGCTACAGACGCAATGCTACGCTTTACATTAATCTAATAAACACTGTACAAAATCTGTTACGTGTTAACGGATCAGAACAAACGAAGACTAAACTTATGCAACCAGAAGTTACTACAGGTTGTCCCCGACTTACGACGTAGATCCGTTCCTACATGGCGGCATAAACAGATTTTCGACGTAAGTCGGAAAATACTGGAATGACCCTGTGTTGGTTCTGCTTTGGGTCCAAGTGTTTCTGTGTATTTGTTGAGTTGTACTGTGTTCTGTTGAGCTGTTGTGATTCTGTTGACCCCCGCCAGGGCCGGCCCAAGGCATAAGCAAACTAAGCAGCTGCTTAGGGCCCCAGGGCCACTAGGGGCCCCCCTAAGTGGAAGCCCAGGTTTTAGGAAGTTTGTGAAGTACAGTATTAAGGAAGAAGTAGCATAAACTGGTCAAATGTGTGGGTAAAGGTTGTTTAATATTTTAAGATCAGATTTTACAAACTGCATACATTTGCATAGTTTTAATAACTAATTATTCAACTTTAAATTTCTTTTTTAACCATTTTACGTGGTTTCAAGTAATTGTTCATTTATTATTATTATTATTATTATTAATCAAATATTTTTCGCATCCAAGTTATTTTATCTGTTTGTTGTTGATCTTGCATTACAAATTATTTAGAACATTACTGGTGCAGGTTTTTGGAATCAAAGACAATGCACCAGATGACACTTTTGCTGTGAAATACATTGCATACTGTTTTATTTTTTTACTTTTAGTACCCCATGATTTATACATAAAGGATAATGTAAACAGGGATCTCAGAGTTGCAATGAGTTGATGTTGGGTGAATGATCTGATCATCTGACCATTGATTGCAGCAATCCACATTATTAGAGGGCCCCAAACCAAATTTCGCTTAGGGCCCCATGGACCCTGACCCCCGCCCTCATGTGTTGGACTGGTCGTGGGAGGGGTAGGAGGAGGGATGAGGGACCGGGAACAGAGAGACGAAGAAGAAGAGTCCGAGAGCGTGTTGTTGTTAGCAGGCAGCTAGCAGTGTGTTCGCTCGCGTGTGTACCGTGTTTTCTGTTGAGGCGTGAGCTGCAGCCTCGGTAATAGCAGCTCGTCCCTGTTTCTGAATAAACCCCGTTTGGCTGGACTCCGTCTGCAGTGTTGGCGTCATTACATTACGTACATACTGCACCATATACATGTACAGTACTGTATTACCAAGCACTTAGCCTATCCTAACACAGTACCCCACATAATTATCAAAAAGCACATACGTTTGGGAGCCATAATGAAGGGCAAAAAGATTTAATGGCCTACTGTGATGCTGGTGACGCTGTCCTCGGTCCATCTGCCGTATTCCATTAATGACGTAAAACCGCGTTCACAGTACAGTACAGTATTCCTCCGCCGCTGCACCGCATACAGAACAATATTTTCCGCCACTGCTTTACAACGTTTATGAAGTAAAACCGGTCCATCTGCCGTATTCTGCATTCCGTTTATGACGTAAAACCGCGTTCACAGTACAGTGCAGTATTCCTCCGCCGCTGCACCGCGGACAGTACAATACTGTATTCTTCCGCCGCTGCGTCACGACGTTTATGATGTAAAACTGCGTAACTCGAAATAAGGCTTTTCATAGTACAGGTAGTCCCCGATTTACGAGCGCTCTGATCTGCGAGGTTCCAGACTTACGAGCTGCACATTTTTGGAAAAAACGAAAAAAATACTGAGTTTTCATGTGTTTTTTCACTACAGTTAGCTAGTTAAGCATATAAACACACGTTTCCGATCATTTTTATGCACTCAAAAGTAGTTTTTAGATGAAAATAGAGTGTTTTTAGGTGCGCTAGCGAAAACCGTTCCAATTTACGAGCGGATTTCCGGATTTACGAGCGAAATGGCGGCCGTTCCAAATTACGAGATTTCCGGTTTACGAGCGCCTCGTTGTAACGGATCTCGCTCGTAAATCGGGGACTACCTGTAAATGGGAGATGCGTCGTAACCACGAAACGTCATAACTCGAGACAGTCGTAACCCGAGGACCTGTACATATTTTGTGTAAAACGCACAAAACAAAACAAAGCACAGCTAGCTTTAAGCATTAAGAGTGTCATCGTTTGTTCCAAATTTCTTCAATATTTTGGTGAATCTAAAGTTTGAGAACTGAGCTTCTTTACAAAATCCTAATGCTGGTTTCTTTATTTGTCAGGGATGCTGAGTTAAAATTTAGGGGGTAATTGAGTAACCTCCCAAAAAGAGACAAAAATCGCAACTGGTTGCCGCGCTGGGCAGACAGTCTGACTGCAATAAACGACACAAACTGATACAAAATACTGTATAAGAAGTGCTCAAATAAAACACAGCAGTGACCTTAAGACAAAAGAGAAACAACACTGCAACAGGTGAGTATCTTTTGTTGTTATGGATATTTTTTATTATCTTAACTTCATTGCTGTGTTTCATTTTAGTGTCTAAAATTTAAATGAGCTAACACTAAAACTGCTTATAAAGAGCCAAACCAACCTGAATTAGGATGACAAGTCTTTTAGACATTTAATATTAAGTTGTTGAAACTGCATTGACGAACAGACTTCTTCACTGACTGTTTTTAGAACATTTCTCTCTTCAATATAAATGTATCTTGTTGAGACTTCAGGCCTTTACAGTATGGACCAGCTAAAACCATGGTTTTGTACACAGAGGAACAACTAGTGTGCTATTTTAGGGATAAAATGACCTAAAACTTGGTTAGCTTTTTTGTTTTAATATCTGTTTGGTTAATAGCTGCTTTCTCATTGCTGATGTGGTCAATCTTCAGAAGGTTAGGTATAGGGAAAGGGGTCTCGGGTTAGGTTAGATTCAAGATTCTTTATTTGTCATTCACACCACATGTGGTGCATGTGGTGGATTACAGCCAGCAAAGTATTAACATGTAAAAGAGAAACAGTAATAAGGTTTAAGATATGAACTAAGAATAACAATAACTAAAAATATGCTAAGCGCGCTAATAGCATAAAAACAATATGCTGAACAGCAGCACGAACATGATTCTAACAGCTTCAGGGTAGAAACTGTTCCTCAGTCTAGTGGTTCTACACTTAATGCTCCTCAACCTCCGTCCTGAGGGGAGCGGGGCAAGAAGTGTGTGTGCTGGGTGAGTGGGGTCCTTCATGATGCAGGTGGCTCTCTTCCTGCATCTGGAGGTGTAGATGTCTGTGATGGTGGGGAGACTGACTCCGACAGGTTAAGGGTCAGGATTAGGGTTAGGTTAGGTGGTAAACGCCACAGAGGGTCGGACAAAATGTTAATAATTCAGGAACCATAGGCCGTGGAAGGATGAAAGTGGTGTCTAGATGGAGGGTTTGGGGTGTTCTAGACTGGGCAAGTCTCCAGCCCTGTTTACACAAAATCGATTTCTGGTGAAAATGGAAGAGTTTTGTTGCGTTTGTACTGTTCATTTACACGAAAATAGCGCATGTTTACTTTGACAACAGTACAATTTGAGAACAGGTTCCAAAGTGCAATGGTTCAAAACGTCACAGTGTCCGTTGTCGTGTAAACAGAAGAAATAGGCACCGTATTTTCCGGTGTATAAGTCAGTCAAAAAGAGCATCATGAAGAATAAAAACACATATATAAGTTGCATTTATTATGCGTCACCGCTGACGCGTCGCATTTATTATGCATTTATTTAATGGTCAGAACAAATTCATTTTGCCTGGGCGGTGCAACACCATCCATCCATCGTGGCCGGAGCTGCTAGCTCTCCAGGGTTTCTCCGCCTGCACCTTCTGAGTGAGGCGAGCAAGCACGGAAGGACTCGCTGTTGAAGTTCTTCAAAATTTAAAGCGCCAATCTAAAAATTGTGTTATGAATATGGAAAAAACATATATAAGTCGCTTCTGCGTTTAAGTCACAGGACAGACAAATCTATGTAAAAAGCTGTGACTTATACACAGAAAAATATGGTATTTTCTGTCAGGGAAATCTCTGGCTATTGCGCAATATGACGCAAAACATGACAGCTTCCTACAATCCACAGAAGAAGAAACTATTGACAATGGCAGCTACCAGAATATAGTTTGTGCTTCTGACTCTTATAAATATAACTACGGCTCTCTCATTTTTTACCCCTTTACTTAAATCATCGCAGACGGATCGCCTACAGCTCCACTCTGTTACTTAACGGATGTAATGCTTTTATAATTCAAAGTCACCATAAGCAACAGTTGAACCTCATTGTCTGACCATATACGGTAAATATTTTATTCTCTGCCATTGCTACCATTGTAGCGGCTTTCAGGTAGAACGTTCATTCACGCATGCGCACTGAGTTTCAAAGAACACAGCACCAACTAGTGGCCTGGCGAGGGAATTACACCTTTTCCTTGTCTACTGTTGCTGTGTAAACAGAGATTGAAATTAGAATGTTTTTGTGTAAATGTGTTAATAGAAATCAGTTTTCATTGGATCGTTGTCGTGTAAACAGGGTCTACATCTTGCTAACTCCTCCGCTTCTTGCAATCTAGAACTTGGGTCAAAATGAGGATCTTACGTTTTTGTCTAGTTTCCGGACGGAAAGTCGTAGACCGCTCAAGTCACCTTTGCTGCGTTCTGATCGTCCTCCCGGATTAATTGATGCCCGACATGAATGGGTTTGTGAGTTTTTGAATTTTTGCCTTAAAACAGCCTGACCAATTAAGTTCATGGCAAAAACCAATGTGGACATTTTCCTGTTTTTAGTATTTTACATTGTTTCATTTTTACAAAATTTCTTCTATTTACTTTTCATTTTATATGCTTATATGATTGTCTACTCACTCTTTGTAACAGGTCTCTCTTGTAAATGAGTCCTCGAGGCTCAATGAGACTAACCTGTAGAAATAAAGGTTGAATGAATTAGAATTCGTGTTTGCATCAACGTTGCTGTGATCTTTGAGGTGTGGAGGATTAAATGTCCGAGTTGAGTCAGTTTAATGCAAACATGCATTTTACTCTTTATGACCTGCATAAAATGTATATAATCAACTGGACTTTTCTTCCTGCTTCAATGATAATGCTTTTACTGATTGTTGTGCAAAATAATAGTATTTATTAATGGAAAGCGGTGCATAGGCTTTATAAAGATAAACACAAACACAGCATTCACTTTCAAAAAGTGGTGTTTGTACAGGATGTGTGCACAAGTGTGACCTGTACAGGAAATAAAACCGTCACCTGTCCTGTGCGGCTCACTCTGCGCAGCACATGCAGTCTTTGTCAGTTTTAAACAAATCAGATTCACACAAAATTAATCTTTCATTTCTGCGTCTTTAGAATGATTTATCTATTTAAAAATTTTTTTTAAACCTAAACAGGCAGAAGCGACCACCAGCAACAGCTACGATAATACCAAAAAGGAAACTTGTCAGTTTTAAAACCAAAGTTGTTTTTCATTAACTTCTATTGGTAAATTACACATTTTACACTGAACACAGAAAGAAAGAAAACAACAACAAAGAACTGAAAATACTCTTTCATCAGAGCACCAATGTAAATTCAGTCAAGCAGTTTGACTTGTGTAGTGATACAGGTCTTCATGCTTGACCTCCAAGTACACCTCTCTGCATCTCTTTGAAACTCTAAGTGTTACACTTTCTTGAGGCTCTCAAGGAAACAAGTGGACACCATTTTTGTTACAATTATTTTGAATTAATGGACACTAATTAATCAGATTGAACTTTCTTTTTATTGTGTGTTAATTCAGAATTGATCTACAGTATACTTTTTGTCATTTAATGATGATCTGTTACTTGCATGAATTAGACCCTTCTGCTGGTTTATTTCTGCCGAACAAGCAGGTTTTAATATTATGGCACAGTTCAGGGTAAACTTTTAACTTGCAACTTCCTTCTCTGTTTTGTCTGTGAAGTTAGCCATAATATTCTCTGTGTTCACAAGCGGCCATCTGGCCGATTCTGTAAACAGTTTTCCTGTTGTCCGTCAGAGACATTTCTGCCTATCAGATGAAATATCCATCTCTTATTTTGTTAAACCAGCCAATAGTTATTGAGGAGGTGGGGAAGACCCCGCCTCCCATATAAAGATCCATTTCCTATTTTCACTTTAGTGTGTCGAAGGAGAAAAGTTTCTAACAACTGGTTTCCTCCTTTGGAAAAGCTGGAAACGTCCCGGTCATTGTGTCAATTAGACCCACGTTTCAGCTGGAGTTACAGTAAAGCTTACTGTAACTCATTCACTCATTTTATGAAATAATTTGTTTTCTGAAGTTTTATTTTGAAAATAAGTCAGTGCGATTGGGGCCTGTTCCTGCCGGTGAAAGCGTGCTCCCATTCGTCTTCATCAGCCGTACACGCACGAAGTCAACTGGACGTGAGCTGGACCACGCAGTCCGGTAGTGTCCACAAACTTCTCAGCCCTTATCTTCAGGGGATGTATCGTCACCAGGTAAAGAGGCTTTGTTTGTATGCTGAATGCTCGGAAGTACAGCCGGACCTGTTCGGGGAAGGTTGCCACCCTGTCTGTTCAAAATAATTAACTTCCGTTAACTTAGCTTTCATTCCTCCTATTTCTTATTTTTCATAAGCTATTAATCTGTTAAGTAATGTGCCAACAGTAAAGTTCCTAACTGTCTGTTTGATTTTAATTTGAATTCTTGTCAACTTAGTTAGTAGATCAGAGCTAATATCGATACAAATGTTTAATGTACTTTTATGATAATTTCAATAAAAGGTCTATTTTCTGGTGGACCAACATAAATTGAAGTCTCTCGTGAAATTACATTTTTGGTTAATCACTTTAAAGCAATTTAATACCGGAAAAAGGTTGAACTCGCGAATTGGTGAAAGGTTTGTGCAGATAAGACCTGCTTGGACCTTTCATCCAAAATATAGGTAAGTCAGTAAACTGACCAATAACCGCCTATATTACTACACTTGTAAGTAAAACTGAATTACGGATCCAACAAAGTTCAGACAGGTCATCTGGACAGTTTCTTTTTTGGTTGAGATGTTTCATCCTTCATCCACAGGACTTCATCAATTCGAGGAGCCACATAGAAATTCAGTCCCACAAGCAGCACATGCCCAATAATCCAGGTTAAATTTTTCAAAAAATGTTCAGTCAGGTCCTCTGGACGGTTTCGTTTCTGTTGAGACGTTTCGTCCTTCATCCAAGATGGTTTCTGGGGCCCACCCTCTCCCCCGTCAACTTCTCTGAGGCAGCCATGTCCAAAGTGGTTCAAAACATCAAAGTTCATGCTCAATAATCCAGGTAGAAAATCCAAAAAAGTTCAGTCAGGTCATCTGGACGGTTTCTTTTTTGGTGAGATGTGTCGTCCTTCATCCACAGGACTTCATCAATCCGAGGAGCCACATATAAATTCAGTCCCACAAGCAGCACGTTCTCATAGTGGACCTACCAGTTTGCTGGTGCTAAGAATGTTTCTGGGACCACCCTCTCCACTGTTGACTCCTCTGTGGCAGCCATAGCCTGAAGAAGTCCTTTGGATGAAGGGCAAAACATCTCAACAAAAGAAGAAACCGTCCAGATGACCTGACTGAAATTTGTTGGATTTTTTTAACTTGGATTATTGAGCATGAACTTTGATGTTTTGAATCACTTGGTTATGGCTGCCTCAGAGGAGTCGACGGGGGAGAGGGCAGGCCCCAGAAACCATCTTATCACCAGCAAACTGGTTGGCCCGCTATGTGAGTGTGCTGCTTGTGGAAATGAGTTTGTTTGTGGCTCCTCGGATTGATGAAGTCCTTTGGATGAAGGATGAAACATCTCAACAGCAAAATAATAAATGGCGGCCCCACATGATCTGACTGAACTTTGTTGGATTCTTTTAACCTGGATTATTGATCATGAACTTTGACGAGGAATTACGGTTCATTTTCATAGATGGGATTAGATGGCTGGAGACATAATTCTGGTGTGTTTCTGGATTTTCCTGCAAAACGGATGCACAGTAAGATCAGTTTGCTTTTACAAAGTCACAAAAGTGAGCATGTTCTCTGCTGTGCGGTCTGTACTATGCTTCTGTAAGACTTCAGTCTGGGTCTTTAATTGATTTTCTGTCATTTATGTCTAAGAAACCATTAAGAAGTCTTACCTTTACGGCGTAATGTTGATGTAACACATATAGCTGTCACTAGGAGGAAAAATGCCACAACTCCAAAAACACGGTACATAACATGCCAGAAACCATCCTGAGTTGTTGGGCTTGCTGCAAAATAAAATTAAAGTTAAACAGGCATCAAACATATTTTTGTCTCCCTATTCAATTAATATGTATTGTTATTTTTCAAACAAGGTTCACACAAGATACTAACAGCAGCAGTGATTAGTAAGAGTAAATTAAAATGTCTAACCTGCAGTTATCCACTGTGTTAAACTGGGGGTGGTGGGCTCACTGGTACCTGAAATTATTTTTTATTGTTTATTTGTACATAAAAATAAAAATAAAGCTTTGTAGGTATATTTAGTCTTAATATCAGAAAATGTTATAATAGCACACAAAAATGCTGCACACAAACCATCATCATCTTTTATTTGTCTTTACATGGATCAGTTTTATGTTTAACGTGATCTGTGAGACAAAACATTCTCTACGTGAAATGATTTGTTGAACCCAACAAATTTCAGTCAGGTTCTTTGAACAGTTTCTTTTGTTGTTGAAATGTTTCATCCTTCATTCAAAGGACTTCATCAGCCGAGGAGCCGCAACAAACTCAGTCCCATAAGCAGCACACTCACATGGACCAACCAGTTGGATGGTGACAAGATTGTTTCTGGAGTCCACCCTCTCCCCTGTCGACTCCTCTGAGGCAGCCATGGCCAAAGTGGTTCAAAACATCAACGTTCATGCGCAATAATAATAATAATAATAATAATAAATTCAATTTATAACGCACTTTTCATTAATGAAAATCTCAAAGTGCTACACGGTGCAACAGAAATTAAATGTCAATAAAACAAGTAATAAAACAAGTAAAATCAATAACAGTATCAACTAAGAACAAAAGTAGAATCATGAGGAGGTAGAGTATGCTCGGTTGAAAAGAAAGGTCTTCAAGCCGCTCTTAAAGTCAACCACAGACTGTGGGACCCTCAGACAGTCAGGAAGAGAGTTCCACAGGCGGGGGGCAGCCACACTGAAAGCCCGGTCTCCCATGGTCCTTAATTTGGTTCTCGGAATGTGAAGGAGATTACTGTTCTGTGACCGCAGCGACCGGGTGGATGAGTGTGGAATAAGAATATCCTTCAGATAATCTGGTGAAGCTCCATGTAAGCATTGATGTGTAATGAGAGCAGTTTTGTACTGAATTCTGTAGGCGACAGGAAGCCAATGAAGGTTATGAAGAATGGGCGTAATATGTTCAAATTTACGAACTCGCAACAAGATCCTTGCAGCACTGTTTTGAATATATTGAAGTTTCTGAAGGTTTTTGCCAGGGATTCCAATAAACAGGGAGTTGCAGTAGTCGAGCCTGGAGGAGACAAAAGCATGGACGAGCTTCTCAGCATCGGAAAAAGTTAGGGATGGGCGAAGTCTAGAGATGTTTCGAAGATGGAAGAAGCAAGTTTTAAACAGAAGCTTAATGTGATTTTCAAATGTAAGATTGGAGTCCATTTTTATTCCAAGATTAGTAACAGAGGTGGAGAGGGGGATGTCTTGTCCAGAAAAGGAAAGTGTTGTTATAGTAGATGTCTGTACCTGGTGAGGGGTGCCAATCAGTATGGCCTCGGTCTTGGAGCAGTTTAATTGAAGAAAGTTCTGATTCATCCATGCCCTTATGTCCTCCAGGCAGGCAGAGAGGGCAGTGAGTGAAGATGGAGATGACAAGGCGGAATGTCCTCCAGGCAGGCAGAGAGGGCAGTGAGTGAAGATGGAGATGACAAGGTGGAAGATGAGGATGCTCCAGTCCTGATGTAAAGCTGTGTATCGTCGGCATAACAGTGAAAAGAAATGTTGAACTGATTAATAATTTGACCTAAAGGCAGCATGTAAAGGGAAAACAACAGGGGCCCCAGAACCGACCCCTGAGGGACACCACAGGAGACAGAGACTGTCTGGGACGTGGCGTTGCCAAGACTAACACATTCCAGCCTATTGGAGAGGAAAGATTTAAACCAGTCCAGGACGGTGTCACAGAGACCGACCTCCACATGAAGACGGTGGAGGAGGATACTATGGTCCACAGTGTCGAAGGCTGCAGTGAGGTCAAGGAGGACAAGGA
>JBBPBX010110830.1:0-10813 GCA_038048925.1 Garcialebias charrua | reverse complement strand
TGTCACAACCATTTCTCTGCAGGTTTATAGTTTTGTGTTGTGAAGAAGCCGAGCTCAGTTCACGCCTGTTCATGATCATCACGTGCACTGTTCATGATCATCACGTGCACTGTTCATGATCATCACGTGCACTGTTCATGATCATCACGTGCACACCTGTGAATCTGACTTTTCACAGCAGCCTGCCGCAGCAAGACGTTTGTTGTAACCTAAAAATGAGGACGTTTTAAAAATCAAAATGCACGCAGCAGCAGCGTCTATAAGCAGCTGTTCAGACGCTGCGTTCGCTCGACGATCCTAAGTTCTGCTGGCAAACGGCTTCATGAAGCACGAGGCAACGCAGCGGAGTCGTGCTTCATGAAGCACGAGGCGACGCAGCGGAGTCGCGCTTCATGAAGCACGAGGCGACGCAGCGGAGTGCGATGCAGCGGAGTCGTGCTTCATGAAGCAGGAGGCGACGCAGCGGAGTCGTGCTTCATGAAGCATGAGGCGACGCAGCGGAGTCGCGCTTCATGAAGCAGGAGGCGACGCAGCGGAGTCGTGCTTCATGAAGCACGAGGCGACGCAGCGGAGTCGTGCTTCATGAAGCACGAGGCGACGCAGCGGAGTCGTGCTTCATGAAGCACGAGGCGACGCAGCGGAGTCGTGCTTCATGAAGCACGAGGCGACGCAGCGGAGTCGTGCTTCATGAAGCAGGAGGCGACGCAGCGGAGTCGTGCTTCATGAAGCAGGAGGCGACGCAGCGGAGTCGTGCTTCATGAAGCACGAGGCGACGCAGCGGAGTCGTGCTTCATGAAGCACGAGGCGACGCAGCGGAGTCGTGCTTCATGAAGCAGGAGGCGACGCAGCGGAGTCGTGCTTCATGAAGCACGAGGCGACGCAGCGGAGTCGTGCTTCATGAAGCAGAGGCGACGCAGCGGAGTCGTGCTTCATGAAGCACGAGGCGACGCAGCGGAGTCGTGCTTCATGAAGCACGAGGCGACGCAGCGGAGTCGTGCTTCATGAAGCAGGAGGCGACGCAGCGGAGTCGTGCTTCATGAAGCAGGAGGCGACGCAGCGGAGTCGTGCTTCATGAAGCAGGAGGCGACGCAGCGGAGTCGTGCTTCATGAAGCAGGAGGCGACGCAGCGGAGTCGTGCTTCATGAAGCACGAGGCGACGCAGCGGAGTCGTGCTTCATGAAGCAGGAGGCGACGCAGCGGAGTCGTGCTTCATGAAGCAGGAGGCGACGCAGCGGAGTCGTGCTTCATGAAGCAGGAGGCGACGCAGCGGAGTCGTGCTTCATGAAGCAGGAGGCGACGCAGCGGAGTCGTGCTTCATGAAGCAGGAGGCGACGCAGCGGAGTCGCTTCATGAAGCAGGAGGCGACGCAGCGGAGTCGCGCTTCATGAAGCAGGAGGCGACGCAGCGGAGTCGCGCTTCATGAAGCAGGAGGCGACGCAGCGGAGTCGTGCTTCATGAAGCACGAGGCGACGCAGCGGAGTCGCGCTTCATGAAGCAGGAGGCGACGCAGCGGAGTCGTGCTTCATGAAGCACGAGGCGACGCAGCGGAGTCGCGCTTCATGAAGCAGGAGGCGACGCAGCGGAGTCGCGCTTCATGAAGCACGAGGCGACGCAGCGGAGTCGTGCTTCATGAAGCACGAGGCGACGCAGCGGAGTCGCGCTTCATGAAGCACGAGGCGACGCAGCGGAGTGCGACGCAGCGGAGTCGTGCTTCATGAAGCACGAGGCGACGCAGCGGAGTCGTGCTTCATGAAGCACGAGGCGACGCAGCGGAGTCGTGCTTCATGAAGCAGGAGGCGACGCAGCGGAGTCGTGCTTCATGAAGCACGAGGCGACGCAGCGGAGTCGTGCTTCATGAAGCACGAGGCGACGCAGCGGAGTCGTGCTTCATGAAGCAGAGGCGACGCAGCGGAGTCGTGCTTCATGAAGCACGAGGCGACGCAGCGGAGTCGTGCTTCATGAAGCACGAGGCGACGCAGCGGAGTCGTGCTTCATGAAGCACGAGGCGACGCAGCGGAGTCGTGCTTCATGAAGCACGAGGCGACGCAGCGGAGTCGTGCTTCATGAAGCACGAGGCGACGCAGCGGAGTCGTGCTTCATGAAGCACGAGGCGACGCAGCGGAGTCGTGCTTCATGAAGCACGAGGCGACGCAGCGGAGTCGTGCTTCATGAAGCACGAGGCGACGCAGCGGAGTCGTGCTTCATGAAGCACGAGGCGACGCAGCGGAGCGACGCAGTGCATCCTTCTCTTCTCTACTGATGTTGGAAGGTGGTGGTTTGGCATTACTGAAACAGCCTGTTTGCACTCACCACTCTTAGCAAAGACAAAAACATCATAATTCTCCCAGCAGACAAAGGAAGGTGCACAGTGATTTTGAACCAGAAAGACTATCATGAGAAAGTTATGTCACTCCTTAGTGACGTAACCACTTATGAACCGCTGAAAAGAGATCCAGGAAGTGGTTACAAGAAGAAGTTGATAGATTGCCTGAAAATTTTGAAGCAGGACAAGGCTATTGACAATATTCTGTACCACAGACTGTACCCAGGGGAGGCCACGCCAAGTCTGTATGGTTTACCCAAAATCCACAAACAAGGTGTACCTTTAAGACCAATTGTTAGCATGATTAACTCTGTCACTTACAATGTTTCCAAATATCTGGCATCTGTACTCATCCCTTTAGTTGGCAGCTCAGAACACCACATACAGAACACCATGGACTTTGTGGATAAGGTGAGGGATGTCATCATGGAGACTGATGAAACAATGGTCTCTTTTGATGTCACATCACTCTTTACGTGCATTCCTGTTGATGAGGCAGTAGAGGTGGTCTGTTTAAGGTTAAAATCAGACACCACTCTGAACAGCAGGACCACGCTTTCCACAGAGCAACTGTGTCAACTCTTGAAACTGTGCCTGCAGTCAACCTACTTCACATATGGGGAGCAATATTATAGGCAGAAACATGGGTGTGCTATGGGGTCTCCAGTTTCTCCTATTGTTGCCAACCTGTACATGGAGGAGGTAGAAAAGAGAGCTTTGACATCCTTTTCAGGGAGACCACCAAGTCATTGGTTCAGGTATGTTGACGACACCTGGGTTAAAATTAAATCTCAGGAAGTCCAACATTTCACTGATCACATCAACTCTGTGGATAAATATATCAAGTTCACACGAGAAGATGTAAAAAATGGCAGGTTGGCTTTCTTGGACTGTGAGGTCTCAGTTTCTGATAGAGGAAATTTGCAAACTGAGGTGTACCGCAAACCCACACACAGACCAGTATTTACAGTTTGACTCCCATCACCCTCTGGAGCACAAGTTAGGAGTCATCAGGACTCTGTATCACAGAGCAGACAGCGTCCCCACTAACTCAGGAGCCAGACAGAAGAGAAATCACACACAAAACAGGCTCTAGAGAAATGTGGATATCCTAACTGGGCCTTCCTGAAAGCAGAGAAGAAACCCAAACAGGACTCCAGCAGCCATCAGGTGAAAAGAAGGAACCCAGACCCAGACCAGTGGTCATTCCAGATGTTGCAGGAGTTTCAGAGACATTGAGACGTTTATTTTCTAAACACAACGTCCCAGTGGCTTTTAAACCCCAAAATACATTAAAGACTGGTTCATCCCAAAGATCCAGTCCCCCGGCACAAACAGAGTAATATTGTGTATGTTGTTCAGTGTCAGGAGGGTGATCAGTCTTATATCGGGGAAACTAAACAGCCACTGGCCAAAAGGATGGACCAGCACAGAAGATCAACATCATCAGGTCAGGACTCTGCGGTCTACACTCATCTCCAGGTCAGAGGTCACTCTTTCAGGGATGAAGATGTTCACATCCTTGATAGAGAGGAACAATGGTTTGAGAGAGGAGTAAAGGAGGCCATCTTTGTGAAAAGAAACCGTCCATCATTAAACAGAGGTGGAGGCCTCCGGGTTCAACTGTCCCCTCTTACAATGCTGTTATTGCTAGTATCACTCAGCCCTCTGTGAATAGCAAACAACCATCAGGGTGCTAACGATCCATCGTCAGGCTGATGGTCCTCCTTGATCATGTGAGCAGCTGGTTTCGGCTGTCATCAGCCAACTGGTTGATCCACTGTGGGAGGGTGCTATTTATAAGACTGAGCTGAACACAGCTTCTCAGACTGAGGAAGTCTTTCGGACGAAAGACGAAACGTTTCTACAGTTTTTTTTTGTTTTGTTTTGTTTTTTGAATGTCCAGAGGACCATACTTAGCTTTTTTGGATTTTTCTACCTGGATTATTGAGCATGCATCAAGGTAAAGCTAGTAGTGTTCTCCTCCACAATCTAAAGCTAGCAGTGTTCTCCTCCACAATCTAAAGCTAGCAGTGTTCTCCACAGTCTAAAGCTAGCAGTGTTCTCCTCCACAATCTAAAGCTAGCAGTGTTCTCCACAGTCTAAAGCTAGCAGTGTTCTCCTCCACTAGCAGTGTTCTCCTCCACAGTCTAAAGCTAGCAGTGTTCTCCTCCACTAGCAGTGTTCTCCTCCACTAGCAGTGTTCTCCTCCACTAGCAGTGTTCTCCTCCACAGTCTAAAGCTAGCAGTGTTCTCCTCTACAATCTAAAGCTAGCAGTGTTCTCCACAGTCTAAAGCTAGCAGTGTTCTCCTCCACAATCTAAAGCTAGCAGTGTTCTCCACAGTCTAAAGCTAGCAGTGTTCTCCTCCACTAGCAGTGTTCTCCTCCACAGTCTAAAGCTAGCAGTGTTCTCCTCCACAGTCTAAAGCTAGCAGTGTTCTCCTCCACTAGCAGTGTTCTCCTCCACAGTCTAAAGCTAGCAGTGTTCTCCTCCACAGTCTAAAGCTAGCAGTGTTCTCCTCCACAGTCTAAAGCTAGCAGTCCTGTCACAGTACTGAGACCAGGTGAGTGTTTTAATCACATGATGCTACTCAGGATAATGAGCTCAGTTTACGTCTGGCCTGAATGTGGATGATGCTGTGCTAGAATATAACAGGATGTAAAAAAGAAAAACTGCCGTCCTCTCTGCATTAGCTGAAGAACAGCTGAGGTGTTTAATAAGAATCTGTGCATTAGTTAAACTGTAACATATACAGGTAGTCCCCGACTTACGAATGAGTTCCGTTCCTACGGCCGTTCGTAACACGAAGATCGCCGTAAGTCGGAAAACACACGAGCCACCACTTATACACGTACATGTACGGTACAAAACAGTTACCAAGTTAACAAGTACTGTACCTATCCTAACACAATACCCTACATAATCATCCAAAAACACAGACAGTACATTTGGAACAATAAATACTGTAAAAAGTTAATTTCTTACTTTGAGCTGGTCAAGTCTCCGTCTTTTAGCATGTTAGCTCATTGCACGTCCGACCTCTGCAGCTTCATACTGCTTCACGTGGTCCAAACTGTTTACAGGAAGGACTGTTAGCATGTTAGCTCCATACATAATGAAGGGAAAGGGTGAATAACTTACTGGGAGCCGTTTCTCCGCGATGTCCATCCAAAAGGCTGTGCGCGTTAGCACGTTAGCCCCTCCAATAGTTGCGCACGTTAGCATGTTAGCCCTTCCAAAAGGCTGCCGCAGCTGTTTCTCCGCGTTTTGGCATTTTAGCTCGGTGTCCTTCCAAAATTTGAATTTTAGAGACCATGTAAAGAAACTGCGCAACTCTTTAAAATTTAGTCTGGTGAACTTCAGGTACATACGAGGATCTCTTACTACTGAGGCATCATATATGTACTTAAACTCTATGATTTTCTCGCGTTTTCTGTATTGCATGACTAGCTGGTCACAGGCTAGTAAAACAGCTCTAAAGCCTCTTGAATCAATGTTCAAAAGTGCAATAAAAATTCATGATAGGAAATCCAGACAATATCACCACTGTCATATTCTTTTCAAATATGATCTTTTAAACTTTGACAATTTAATATTTCATGCAAATATTTGTCTACTTTTTAAAATCATCCATGGTATGGCTGCTCCTCCTCTAAGAAGGTTTGTCATATTGAACTCAGAAAAAACAACTCGAGTCACAAGGGCGACCTCTAGAGGAGAGTGCAGCATCCCTAAATGTAGGACCTCTTTTGCTAAATCCGTCTTTTCTGTTGTTGCCATGAGTCAGTGGAATATTCTGCCTAATGAGATTATAAAATGTACAAGTTTCCCAACGTTTGCACATCTGACAAGGAAATGGCTTTTATCAAAGCAGGTTTGCACCCACCAGTGATGACTGTGTGTGAGTGAAAGTACAGTTTGTAGGTTTGTTTGAAGAAGTGTGATTATGTATATATGATGTGTGTGTGTGTGTGTGTGTGTGTGTGTGTGTGTGTGTGTGTGTGTGTGTGTGTGTATGTGAACAAACTGGTAGTGCGTGTGTGTGTGAGAGAACTGGTGAAATTTTGAAAGTTTTTTATGTATGGTATATTTGAGGGGCGAGGTATGATATGTATGTAGTATATTGTGTCTGTATTTGTGTTTAATGGTTTTCTCATCCACTTACAAAAATCCGTTACTCTTGTTAAACATCAACCTGTCCCTGTCTTTGATTTTATACGTCTACCTTATAATGTTTTGCTAGTTTTTTGATACTTTGTTAAAAAAAAAAAAAAAAAAAAACTTTCTTTTGTTTTTTTCTCTCTTTTGTTTTCTATTGTTTATTGTTTGTTTGTTTATTGTTTATTGTTTAAGGAAATTCTACCACTGCTGTTCATTGTTCTTTAGTTTTAGCAGGTCGCTTTCGTAAATGAGCCCATGAGGTTCAAAAGATTTACCTGACTAAATAAAGGTTGAATGAATGTCCGGGGACTACAGGCGGAAATTAGTATTATTACTATAACCTGGCACAATGCATCTTTCCTGTTTTTGTAGGTCAATGTATTGTTGTGCACTGTCCCTGAGAAAACAAATAAGTCATCATCAAGGCTGCCGCAGCTGTTTCTCCGCGTTTTAGCATGTTAGTTTGGTGTCCATCCAACATCTGAGGCTGCCAGGCGGAGCATCGAGGCGAGCTCCCGGCTGCAGCAGTCCTCTCCGCCGCCCGTCGACTCCGTCTCCCCAGTGGGGCTGGCGTTAGCATGTTAGCTCAGGGTGCTACCAATTGCCAAGCCATCCGTCTGCGTTTTAGCTTGTTAGCTCCATACATAATGAAGGGAAAGAGTGAATAACTTACTGGGAGCCGTTTCTCTGTGGTGTCCATCCAAAAGGCTGCACGCGTTAGCACGTTAGCCCCTCCAATAGTTGTACACGTAAGCATGTTAGCTCTTCCAAAGCTGTTTCTCCACATTTTAACATGTTAGCTCGGTGTCCATCCAACATCTGAGGCTGCTAGGCGGAGCATCGAGGCGAGCTCCCGGCTGCAGCAGGCCTCTCCACCGCCCGACAACTCCGTCTTCCCGGTGGGGCTGGCGTTAGCATGTTAGCTCCGGGTGCTACCAATTGCCAAGCCATCCGTCTGTGTTTTAGCTTGTTAGATCTGGGTGCCAACAACATCCAGGCCGCCAATCCGTTCGTCCGCCTGAGACGTCCACAGAGTTCACCGACCGTTTCCAGCTCATTTATACGAGCAAAGCAATCTCTGATCGAACAGATGGTCTGTCCAAAGCCGGCTGTCGAAGCTGGAGGTAACCGAAGCTGGCGGGCATTGCCGAAAACTGTCGGAAACTGCAGAAAACTGTGTAAATCGGCTTAATAATAATAATACATGTAATAATAATACAAGCTTATCGGAGCTGTGGCCGCAAGGTTGTTGGTGCCTGTCGTGGTGGCAACCCTCGAACCCGGTGGTGGACACCGGCAGTGAGGGATGCTGTCAGGCTGAAGAAGGAGTCCTATTGGGCCTTTTTGGCTTGTGGGACCCCGGAAGCAGCTGATAGGTACCGGCAGTCCAAGCGGCATGCGGCTCGGGTGGTTGCTGAGGCAAAAACTCGGGCGTGGGAGGAGTTCGGAGAGGCCATGGAGAATGACTTCCGTACGGCTTCGAGGCGATTCTGGTCCACCATCCGGCGTCTCAGGGGGGGAAAGAGGTACGCGACCAACACCATTTATGGTGGGGGTGGCGTGCTGCTGACCTCAACTCGGGATGTTGTGAGTCGGTGGGCGGAATACTTCGAAGACCTCCTCAATCCTACTGGCACGTCTTCCATTGAGGAAGCGGAGCCTGGGGACTTTGGGTCGGGTTCTCCGATCTCTGGTGCTGAGGTCGCCGAGGTGGTTAAAAAGCTCCGCGGTGGCAAGGCTCCGGGGGTGGATGAGATTCGCCCGGAGTTCCTTAGGGCTCTGGATGTTGTAGGGTTGTGTTGGCTTACGCGACTCTGCAATATCGCGTGGACATCGGGGGCAGTTCCCTTGGATTGGCAGACTGGGGTGGTGGTTCCCCTATTCAAAAAGGGGGACCGTAGGGTGTGTTCCAACTATAGGGGATCACACTCTTAAGCCTCCCTGGTAAGGTCTATTCAGGGGTTCTGGAGAGGAGGGTCCGTCGGATAGTCGAACCTCGGATTCAGGAGGAGCAGTGTGGTTTTCGTCCTGGTCGTGGAACACTGGACCAGCTCTACACCCTCAACAGGGTCCTGGAGGGGCGTGGGAGTTTGCCCAACCAGTTTACATGTGCTTTGTGGACTTGGAGAAGGCATTCGACCGCGTCCCTCGGGGGGTTCTGTGGGGGGTACTCCGGGAGTATGGGGTACCAGGCCCATTGATATGGGCTGTTAGGTCCCTGTACGACCGGTGTCAGAGCTTGGTCCGCATTGCCGGCAGTAAGTCAGGCTCGTTTCCGGTGAGAGTTGGACTCCGCCAAGGTTGCCCTTTGTCACCGATTCTGTTCATAACTTTTATGGACAGAATTTCTAGGCGCAGCCAAGGTGTTGAGAGGATCCGTTTTGGTGACCTTAGAATCGCTTCTCTGTTTTTTGCAGATGATGTGGTCCTACTGGCTTCATCAGTTCGTGATTTACAACTTTCACTGGAGCGGTTTGCAGCCGAGTGTGATGCGGCCGGGATGAGGATCAGTTCCTCCAAATCCGAGGCCATGGTCTTGAGCCGGAAAAGGGTAGCATGCCCTCTCCGGGTCGGGGAGGAGGTCCTGCCCCAAGTGGAGGAGTTTAAGTATCTCGGGATCTTGTTCACGAATGAGGGAAAACTGGAGCGTGAGATCGATAGGCGGATAGGTGCAGCGTCCGCAGTGAAGCGGGCGCTGTACCGGTCTGTCGTGGTGAAGAGAGAGCTGAGTCAAAAGGCAAAGCTCTCAATTTACCGATCGATCTACGTTCCCACCCTCATCTATGGTCATGAGCTTTGGGTTATGACCGAAAGAACAAGATCTCGGATACAAGCGGCTGAAATGAGTTTTCTCCGCAGGGTGGCTGGACTCTCCCTTAGAGATAGGGTGAGAAGCTCAGTCATCCGGGAGGGACTCGGAGTAGAGCCGCTGCTTCTCCACATCGAGAGGAGCCAGTTGAGGTGGCTCGGGCATCTGGTTAGGATGCCTCCTGGACGCCTCCCTGGTGAGGTGTTCCGGGCATGTCCCACCGGGAGGAGACCCAGAGGAAGACCCAGGACACGCTGGAGGGACTATGTTTCTCGGCTGGCCTGGGAACGCCTTGGGATTCCCCCGAGGAGCTGCTCCAAGTGGCTGGGGAGAGGGAAGTCTGGGCCTCCCTACTTAGGCTGCTACCCCCGCGACCCGACCCCGGATAAGCGGAAGAGGATGGATGGATGGATGGATAATAATACAAAGGTTGGATCGAGGTCTGTCTTTCAATAGATCGCAGCGAGGGGCTGCTCTGCTTCTTATAATATAATAATGTGTGTGTCTGTCATCTGCGTATGTTTCTGTAGTGGACCTACCCAGGGTCAAATTAAGGTTTTTGAACTCATGAATATAAGGGTATATATACTATATAAGTATGAAGTCTGTTCGGTCCAGCTCACGCAGACTCCTGTACAAGGCTTTGTTTGACCGCCGAGTCAAAAGCCTGAAAGCTATAATTTAACATCTACAAGATTGCTGTTGTGGTATTTTACATGTTAGAGCAGGTCTTAGAAGCATATTACTGTTAGAACGTAGTCGGATAGTGGTTCTGTTCAGACCCGATTTCTGCTCCATGAAAAAGTGGACCGGAACCGACCTTGACGCGCTCCGAGAGAGTCCGTGTTTGTTCAACAGCTGCAGTGCTGTGTTACTGAGCGTAACTAAGTTGGCCTGTCTAGGTGTGTTCGCCGCATGTTTCAGAATTTTGGAAAGTTAATTCGTAGCGTTTGAGTTGTTTTAAGAGTCCATAAAGTTGTGGTCTGCTGTGCTAAGGTAACGTTACAGAGCTACGTGTCCTAGTACACGTTTGTTTATGAGCTGTGATTGGATGAAACGAGAGCTGTGAGCTGTCAATCACTCGTAGCGAGCGCTGATTCGCTGTAGTGGGAACGCACGCCGTTGCGACCAACCCACTTTGTCGTCATTTCCGGTACTACATTGGTCGAAGGTAAGAAAACTACATTCACCATGGTTGCTTGGGAAAAGGACTACAAGCGCTGTGATTGATTGGTTGACGTCACGTATCTGTTTAGCGAGCTCCGCCTCGCTCAGCACAGCAGAGCTGGTGACGCGCTGCGTCGACCCGCCTATTTGTGTCGTCATTTCCTGGTGCATTTCGGGTGACAAGCAGTTCACTCTGACAGAACAAACTGAGATTTCACTGAGAGTTTAAACACTCATTTAAAGCCATCTAAACTGTCTAACAACATAGATTTGTCTCTGACAAGACCGCAGTTCGAGCGTTTATCACGAACACACTAGAAACTAACTCTAAAAGGTAGTTTTCAGTTAAAT
>JBBPBX010110829.1:0-10814 GCA_038048925.1 Garcialebias charrua | reverse complement strand
GTATTTGTATATTACCATGCGTAAATACATTATAATACATTAGGAATGAAGGCATTGAAAAAATTTAAACCCACAAACAAATAAAATAAATAAAGTGTGGGACTGAGTGAAGAAAAAAATTAAACCCACAAACAAATAAAATAAATAAAGTGTGGGACTGAGTGAAGAAAAAAATTAAACCCACAAACAAATAAAATAAATAAAGTGTGGGACTGAGTGAAGAAAAAATATTGAGGAAAACGCGCTGACTTTCGCTGATAAAATAATCTGATAAGAGTTCCTGGACCAGATAAAAATAGAATAGAATTAGTCACAGAATACTAAATCTTTTTTATGTTCTAAAATAATGGTTTCCTGCCATGTGAGGAGTCAATGCCTGCCTCACCTGCGTGACTTGTCTCTGCTCTCCAAACTGCGTGTGGCTTTCTCTCTCTCTGCAGCGCTGTGCTGCTCTGGACCAGTGGCGGAGTTAGACTTTTATTGCTGGGGGGGCCGAGAGGGGGCCAAAACTATAAGTGGTCCACTTACTACAGCACAGTGGGAAAAATGGTTTTATCCCAATTTTTTTGGGGGGGGGATTTGAAGACGCTATGAAATTTTGAAACAACATATTTTTTCCTTTATAATGATACAGGCTCTCAGTTTAAATTTTTGATCTGTGATCTAAATATTTTTAAGTTTAGAAACCAAGTGGTTTTCTAAACAGCTTTAGTGTTTGACTTTGTCCACACTCATAAAATACACAATGAAGTACCCAAAGAAAAAAAAATATATATATAACAATAAAAAAAATATATATATATACCGGTAAACTTAAATGGTACATATCGCCCCTTGCTGCTTTGAGCATGTAACAGTCACAAGACTACATTGAAATAAGAAATATAAAATATGATAGAAATACATTTCTGTGTTTATTTTATTTCTATCCAAGACATTATGATGAGAATGACTATATATTTAATATAGGCGGATAGAGTACAGTATCTGTTTACAATTCTGGTTGGTGGTGTGCCTCGTGATTTTTTCAGTGAAAACACAGTGTGCCTTGGCTCCAAAAAGGTTGAAAAACACTGGTCTAATGAAAATAAACAGTTTAAGTTAATTAGAATATTAAAAAAAATAAAAATAAATAAATAGCTAAACAAGAGCATAGTTTTGCTAAATTAGGCTGAAAAGTTGGATTAAAAATGTAGAATTAGCAGAAAAAGCTGAAACAGGCTATATACAGAAATTATTAAGTAAAATACCTTGATATCACAATATTTTTTGCCTCAATAAAAGCACGGTCCTACTTGTTATTTATTTAATTGTTCACATACATAACTTTAAAAAATGGGAGTTAAAACTGCATATTTCTTGGTGCATTTGTGTGTACAACTGGACCAGTGCTCTGTTTTTATTTTTTATTTATTTTATAGACGTTTTAATAAGATATAACACCGCTGCGACTGTTGCTCGCTGCTCTCAGAGCCTCTCAGCTTCTGCCTAGAGAAGCAAGAGCCGCGCGGCCTCTCTCGTCTTCTCCCTGGCTCCCGTTCTGCGGTTACCTTTGGAGTTCTGGTCGTAGACTCAGGGCTCGGTTCTGTCCAGCCTTGTTGCGGGGCACGCGTGCTCAGAGCTCTGCTGTGCGGCTACCTTCTGAACTCCCGACCCACGGGGAGAGAAAAAGAGAGGGGCAGATCTTCCCGGAGCTTTTGCTAAAAATCTGCTATAAATCATGAAATCATGAAATAACACATTTAGTGTTATTTCTCTATCATATAAATAAACGCTCCTGTATTATTTTTAAATAAACAAATAAATAATGGCGATGCAATTTGAAAACATGGTGAGTCATGGACTTTAAAGAATTCAAAAATGGAAGGAGGAAAATAATGATTACTGTATTTTTAGCCTGTATGACATATTTATGGATTGCTTTTTCTTCTTAAATATGAAACAAACATTGAGGCGCTGAAGTTAGAACAGTTTTATTTAGATACAGCAGTTAATAGAGTAATAAACGAATTCTCCACCTCTTCAGGAGTTGGTGCTGGGTTCCTGAAACACAAAAATAAACGTTACATTAAAACGGGTTACACTTCTCCATTTTAACAGGACGAGATCATTTTCTACAGCGTGAATGTGGGTGAAATGAAAGAATAGAACTTCAGCTCAGCTCTGAACGGGGGTCTGGTTTTAACCAGGCTAGAAGGCCTCAGGATTGTACGGTTTTTTGAATAAACAAATAAAATATTTGCGGATAGTTCGAGATAAATTAAATAGGGCCGAATGAACCGTCACAGTTTGAAGGATTGATCAAAAGGGATTATGACATTCTATCTCAATAATTTTAGGTTATAACACTTAGACAAACGGGAAAGTTGGAAAAATTGCAGTGAACCTCCCGTTAGCATCTAGGCTGTCCAACAGCGGACATTTTATAACTTTGTAACGGTAGACAGCTCACATCGGATTCGCTAACAAAGCGTACAGTGGCGCGTCGTGTAGGTAAACAATATCGACTTTAAATAATCCAAATTTAGTTTTTGTAGACGAACTTAGCAGCTAACAGCAAAGCTAACGAGCCACGTTTGACGTGGTTCACGAGACTTCGTCTTATAATTTGTGTATAGGACGTGAGGCATACTTGCATTTTCCAATATAAGAAGCAGAGAAAGTGGATTACCAATTTGGAAGACGTACTTTTGTGAATAGTTCCAGTGAATGTCCACGTCTTGTGAGCGGACGCAAAAGACAGTCGTTTCCTGTACAGCCTGAGCAGGGTTGCCAGGTGAGAAATGTAGGATTATCGTACACCCATTATAAACAAAATAATAAGTACTGTACTGTAGCGTCTAACAGGCACTCACAGCTTTGTGGCGTCAGTACTGGGGGAACCATAGACATTAATACGCATTATTGTCTGGTGGTAATTAATGAGCTCAACAGAAAGTCTTCTGTCACATTTAGAAAAGCACGATTAGCTGGAATTCCAAGACGCCTTCAGGGTTCATGAAAAACTCCGACAGACAGTTGCGACAGGCTGATGAAAACCGATCACAACTACACGTTTACAGAATGGCGAAATTATTGTATTTTTGGCCTTTGTCGGGATTATTGATCGTACAGAGGGCAAAATTATCGTACAAATACGAAAATTATCGTACAGCTGGCAACATTGAGCCTGAGTATAATGGAGACCCCTGATGGACGAAAAAAGGTACTGCAGACAGGAGCATAATAATTTCTAGAAAAAACCAAAAACAGGTCGGAGTCACTTTATTTTTTAATTTAGTCATCCAGTTGGGTTATTCGTTCTGAAACATTTAATAAAAGTAAAGGGGTGCAGGTACAGAGTTTAATAACTGTTTGGAGTCAGATGAATAAGAGAAGAGGACAGATTGGGGTTTGAAGAATAAATAATAATAATAATAATAGTAATGAATTCAATTTATAACGCACTTTTCATTAATGGAAATCTCAAAGTGCTAAGGAGGGAGTAGCCCTCACAGACAGGTCTTAAATGAATACATATTTATAGATGTGGAAAATGGATTTAAAATTCATTCATTTCTAAATTTTGATGTACTTTTAACATGCAGGAAAGGGTTTTAACAGAACTGTTTTTTTGTATGTCCAGAAGCTCAGATTTAGCTTTTTTAGATTTCTCTACATGGATTATGGAGCATGCATCAGGGTATTTAACAAAACAGTTTGTTGAATAAATGTTTTAAAACGTGCAATCACTGATCATTTCTTTAATATGTAATGCACTTAAATGTTAAACTGAGTACAAATGTAAAAGGACAATTAATTTAATGTTAATATTTTTATAATTTCTTTATTCTTTGCACTAATATAAAGACAAAAGTGGACTTTTGGAATGAGTATTCTGGTCTGACCCCCTTGAGATCAGATTAAGCTGTATGCGGCCCCTAGATCAAAATGAGTTTGACACCCCTGGATTAATAGTTATATACCTGGAACAACAGGCCAAAATGAAAGAGCCCATATTTTTACTTTGAATAAATGAGCCACTGAGCTTAATAATTTCAAATTGTCAATTTAGGAGGGCATGAAAATATACACGATACATAAATAAATCCAACAAGAAGGCAGGTCTTAGGAGGCTCAAGGAATTTGCTAATTATCATAGACTGTATACTAGCAAGGGGGTCTTAGAAGACCGTAAATTATATTTTCTAAAATAAAAGTAGGCTACAGTATTTTTTGATTTCAGGGTAAAATTGATTATTTCACTTTTAGGTAAACTAATGTTGGATCTGTTGTGCAGATCAGATTAAAAGATGCCTCTGTCGAAGGATCTATAATAAAGCTGGTTAACAGAAAATTAATTTGATTTTGGTCTGTTAATGATTTAAAAATAAAAAATATTTTTTTTTATTTATTTCTTTAAATAGCCTCATTGAACAGTGTTGATGGAACGGCAAGAGTGAGTCTATGAATCCCACCTCATCCTTTACAGAACACATAATGGTAAATATGCATTAAGATAGGCCTCTGCCAAAACACATGCAGCATCTGACTTTTGAATCTCAGCTACTGTGGTTATTGATCAGATCGGATCAGATTTAATATGAATGTGTGTCCAGAGACTGACTCACTGTGACTTCACTGGGAAGAACAAACTCATATGCAACCTTGCTCAAGAACTTTGAGGGGCATACGCAAGGAGCGACTGAAAACAACAAAGGCACCGAAAGAACAAAAGACTGTCCACAGAAACTTTCAGCCGAGCAGAGGCAAAGACTTTCTCAAAGAACTGTCAAAACATGGTCATCAGACACAAATGGCCAGGATATACGGTCCGGATTTGGGGGTCCGGACGAGAATCAGAACCCAGTGAACGTCTCACTGGGGGCTGGAACAAGAGAAAGCTGAACACGTTCTCCAAACAGACAAGAGAACAAATGGTCCTGAAGTCACTCACACCAGCAAAGGCCGCACCCCATATTGATCTGTGAGGATCTGTCGTTGATCTTAGCAGCCGGGATCAAAACTACAGCTGCTATGATAAATTTTTAATAAAACACATAGGCACATTAGGGCCTGCCAGCGCAGGCCTCATGATTCTCAGTTATACTATGCTCAGGTGGATCTGACGACTTGCTTTTTCTGGTTCTTGTAACTGTGGTGAAGCTGAAGGGGAGCAAGGGAAATGATCCTAGCTCCTGGCCCCAAAACGAGTTAACTTTTATATTTTTGTTTCTGCAGTTGTCCTTGGCGGAGTGCATGTTGGGAATCTGATGTGTCACAAGGGGTACATTTTGGTAAATGATTATAATTTTAAAGAAAATGAGATGATATCGTAGATCACAGTTAGCTATATGGTTGTGAAAACCAAATTAGAGGTGGCAATAGGCTGAGGTTTAGGAAACATCTGACACTAGTGCTTAGGTTAAAGGATGGTAAATTTAGACACAATTTCCAATTTATTGCCCAAATAACTTTGGCATAATTGAAACAAGGTAGAGTTTTGTTTCAAAAGGGGGTTAAGAGGTTGACAGATGTTTCTAAAAATAGAAAGGTTGAAATTGGTCCCTAGAAATAACTAGATTGTAAATGTTTCCTAGAAACAACTAGGCCGAAAATGTTCCTAGAAATAACTAATTAACTAAAAGATGGTAAATACATTTTAGTATACAAAGAATAATAAGGATAACTGATAAATTGGCGTTATAAACAAAGTTCACTTGCGTTGATATTGAGGCGGCATCGTTCTTGAACGTTTTATTTTCTTTAATCATGGCATGGGGGAAGGAGTATTGATGCAAGCATATTTCAAATGAGCAATTAACAACACTGTTTTTTCCCCTCTGTGAAATGTGTGTGAAGCAGGAGGGGACGCCCCTTGGAAATGATTCCTGCCTGCAGGCTCGAACCATTCAAACCTGAAGTGGACCTGATCAGAGGATGTTTAGAAATATGATGGTTCTGTAAAATTATAGCAATTGACTTGACTAGACGACATGTGACTTATTGACTCAGGAAAAAGGTGTACAATGTTTTGTGAATTATGCTCTGCCGCCGCTTGCTATGTTATTTTTTAATTATGCTCTGCCGCCGCTTGTGATGTTATTGTTATGTGTGTAATTTCTGCTATAAGCTGAGCGAAAAGGTACAGTATTTTTTGTAAGTATGAACCGCCTTAAAACTACTCATAATTAACCCTAATGAAGATTAAGCCTCTTCCAAACCAACTAACATGCATGATTCATTCTTTGTACTACAGATTTATAATTGATTGGGTGTTGTTTGCTGTGGCACATTCTGTTTGTGATAGGTGGTTCCTGGAAATGCTCCAGCTGAGGGAGTTTTCTCAACGGAGTCCCGGGGAGGCAAGACCAGAACAGCCCTGGTCAGGAAGGACCCGTGGGGGGTCGCTGAACGCACACCACAGGCAGTGCGTGTCAATGCCAGGGGATCCACACGGTTCAGTGTGCTCCAGCCCGTGAACCAGGAAGGAGCTAAAGGATTGGGCTGGACAACAAGAGGAGCTCGCATTCGAACTCTCATGCCTTGATAGACCCAAAGTAGTTGAATAAAGTTGCGTGCAATGCCGGGGGTCTGCCCTGAGCAACGCCAAGGGAATGCCCCTGAGGAGACAACTGCCTGATGCGGAGGAGGAACTTGGGAACTTAAGGTTCATAATTCTGCAATATCCTAAGCACTTACTATTATTATTGTTCATAGTTTGCATATATTTCCTTATATTCTACAATTTGCATATTAACAAATTGAGTCAAAATGTGGTGGCCAGACAAGAGGGCATAACTTGGAGGATTTTGAAAAAACTGATTGAATATTGTGTATATATGCATTAAACTACATTGTGTGTTGTGTGATTTTATTTCTTTTGTGATGGACCTCAGCAGAATGAGGTCCAAAGGGGGATTGTTGTGAAATGAAAATATATGTATCTTTGTGTTTTCTTTTATTATGAAGGAGTCTTCACACGGCGTTCAAAATGATCAAATTTCTCTCATAGAATGGTAAGGGTTTCCTGAGAGGAGACAGAATAGTGAGCATGTGCTCATGTGAGGCTTTGGGACTTAAGGAATGCTTGAAAGTGGATCTTTTCTTGTCTCTGAGAGGTTTATGGCAGTGCCTTTTGTCAGTTTTATGACTTCACATATTTTATGACTGGCAAGGAGACACTGGTCTCTTTGTTCTGGGTGTAAGCCACACTTCCCCCATCAGCTTCATGTGAAGAAAGGTGTCCAGCTCTGAAAACTGTGTTCACTTGAAGGCGCAGAGAACATGGTTGCATAAAACGTAGTAAAACAATTAATACCTTGATCATAAAGCACTTGTGCATTAATTATATAATAGTTGTGAAGTAGTTTTCAATCAGATTAAAAGTAGAACTGTGTAAAGTCAGCCTGTATAAATAAAGGTTGAATGAATGAATATTATCCTTCACTCTTTTACCAAAAAAGAGTTCAGCCAGCTGAAAAAACAAATGGTATTTCCTCTATCAGTTAAGGGGGGGGGGAAATACCCCACCAGAGAGACAAAGAGGGTCTCTGTGATTGGTGGAAGGCAGGAAATATCCTGCAGGAGTATATAAACTTGGGTATCCTCCTCCAGGGGGAGAACAGAGAAGTAGCCCACGGATCAGGTTGTATCTCCTCTCCCCCTCCTCTCTCCCTGTCTCTCTCTCCCCCTCCTCCCTTCTTTTGTCTCTCTATCTCTCTCTCACTGTCCACGTCTTTTAAAACAAATGTAATGGCTTTTAGAAAATAGAACAAATGTATTCTGTGACTTTTAACTTATGATTAATTAAACTGGTTTGGAACTTTAAATGAGCGTCTGTCGTGTGTAAGTGTATCTCTCCTTCCTGTTCCAAAGTGAACCAAAAAACGAATTCTGGGACGGATAGTTTCATTACGTCAACATTACCATCCTCGGCAGATCCTTCTGTCCCTGGTCCACCCCCTTCTGTGCAAATAAACCTACTTACTTGTCTCCAGCCTGGTCCTTATGAGTAGTCAGTACTCTAGGTTCTGGTTAAAAATTCTAATTTTCCAAAAAGAAATACGTACAAACGTACAAAGTTGTCAAATCACTTGTTTTTAAAACAACAGAGTTTAAACAAAGGTCTTTATAGGCAAACCAGAAAAAAATGGAAGCAGTGATTTAAAATATTCTATCATCTGAGCTGTACCATTTGGTCTGACCACCTTTAGATTGTGTACTAGACCTTGGGATTTAAAGGATGAAGTGGCTGGTTGACCACAGTGATCTTACTAGTGTGTGGATGTTAAGAAGGTCAGTTAAATATAACAGGTTATGACCATTTAAAATTTAACAGTTAATAGAAAATTATTTTAAATCTATTTGGAAACAGACAGTAAGACAATCCACTGACACAAAAACATGGGTTTCTTTGTTGTCTAATTCCTGGACAACTTGGTAAATTTCAGTGGAACTGGTAGTGGTCAGTGGTTGTGCATCAACGGCTGATTGGCTTTTAGAGTCGACCTGGTTTGGGATGGCCATTACAACTGGTCCACCGTGGCCTACACAAGGTTGGTTGTACATCAGTGAAGTAACAGATCAAACCAGATGTACCTGTCCAAATGCATTCTCTTCAAGTGATTATCCTTGAGTCCTGTTTTTACATTTTCAGGTTATTGTTGTTAGTTTAATTCATAATTTAGTTTATTTGAGGAAAACCAATAGTTGCACATGAATTCCACTGTATACGTGAAGTCTAGTCATTTTGAATAGATATTAGCAATTTGCAGTTTTTAGAATTAATACAATATGCCTTTTCTTTACCGTTTTCTTACTCAGCAGTCATTTCTGCCTGTCTTCAGCATTTTCTATTGTGTTGAAAAAGATAAATATTCGATGAGGTAGAGAAAAGTTGATGTGTTCTTGTTCTTTGTTATTTATGCTATACATATTTCCCTGACTGCATCTGCTGTGAATACAAAACAAATCAGTGTTTATGTCAGACAAACAGATAATATCAGTCCCTGTTCAGCCTCTGGTTCTAAATGGGAATGTCATGAGTTTTCCGGAAGCTTCAGTATCAGAGAACTGCTGCTTGTCAAAGCAGAGTTAAAGCTGTCTGGTTTAGTGCTGCTGAATGTCTGCTCAGTGCCCTTCAAGAAATGTGGATGCAAGAGATGTTGTCCTTGTCTATCCCAAATTTTATTTAAAAAAAAAATGATTTATTTGTATAAGATAAACATGTGTGCAAGGACTCAAACACTTAAAAATGATCGAAATGCATGAAATAAATGTATATTCTAAATTATAAAATATGTCGAAGAGCTGTTTGCTGGGACTTCAGTTGCATTTATATTGTGGTGGACCACTAGGGGGCTCTACTCACACCCAGTGGACCGAATGTATTACAGGATGCTTTTATTGTGAAAGGTCCAGAGGACCGGATGTTATGTGGGTATATAAAGCAGTGTTGGGCGGGTTCCCGCCAGTTTAGTAAGAGTTGATTAAAAGGTGAAGTTCTGCAGCCTGTCTCCTGTGTCGTCTCTTCACCTCCTCTTACACTGGTGACCCTCGTGAACTGAACATGTCGACATCTGACGCTTCAGCCAGCTCTCTTCAGCTGTCTACTGCTGTGGAACCTACACAGGCGGCCCCGCACGCTTTTTCGGTGGCCGTTAAAATCCCGGACTTCTGGCTGCACGCGCCTGAGTCGTGGTTCGCCCACATCGAATCACAGTTTGCTCTTCGCGGGATTTCTGTTGACGACACCAAATACCACCATGTGGTTGCTTCGCTGGATCCGCTGACAACCCAGCGGGTAATGAGCCTGCTACAAAACCCTCCTGCACACGGAAAATACGACGCCCTCAAGAAGCTTCTTCTGCGGCGCTACACACTCTCAGAGGCGGAGCGCGCTGAGAAACTATTTTCCTTCTCCGGTTTGGGTGACGGAACAGCTCTCGAGCTCGTGGAGAGCATGTTGTCCTTGCGGGGATCGGACGACTGCGAGTTCCTCTTCCGCCACCTCGTCCTCCGCCAGCTTCCAGCTCCTGTGCGAACCGCCCTGGCCAACTCCCCGTTTCTGCAGGAGAAGGACTACCGCTCGCTGGCCGAAGAAGCCGACCGCATCATTCTAACCACGAGGACCTTCGCGGTACAGGCGGTGGTCCCGGGATCTCCAGCAGCGCCCGAGTTTCGAGCGACGCACACAGCGCCGGACGAGCCAGCGGTGGTGGCAGGAGTCACTAGCCGCAGGCGGGCAGGTCCAGTTCTTTGTTTCTACCACGCGCGTTTTGGCGCCAAAGCACGACGGTGCGTCCCGCCGTGCAGCTTCAAGCCGCAGGGAAACGAGACCGCCAACAGCCGCTAGCAGTCGCAGCCGTTGGCGAGAAGGAAAGGCTGCTTTTCATCGAGGACTCGAAGTCAGGGAGGCGGTTCCTGGTGGACTCTGGGTCGCAGAAGAGCCTCGTCCCCCCGACTGGCTCCGACAGGTTGGCTGAAGGCTGCGGGCCACAGCTAACCGCGGCGAATGGCTCTCCCGTCAAGACGTTTGGCGAAAGGTTGGTGACTGTGCGTTTCCATGAACGGGACTTCCGGTGGAACTTTGTGGTAGCTGCTAGCTCGGTCCCTATTTTAGGGGCTGATTTTCTTTGTGCTCACGGGCTCCTGGTTGATGTAGCTAACAGACGTTTGATCGACGCTGTGTCTTTTTCGTCACTGCCTTGTAAGACGCGAGGAGCTGGGCCTTTAATACATGCTAACTTTTTAGCTTCGGGTAATGTGTTTCAACGTTTATTGTCTGAGTTTCCCTCGCTGACTGTTCCTGATTTTGCAACCACAAACACAAA
>JBBPBX010110828.1:0-10814 GCA_038048925.1 Garcialebias charrua | reverse complement strand
GTTGCTTATCGCGGCGCTGGCAGACGGCTTTTGGTAAGTTATTAAAACGTATTAAAACATTTTAATGACGAATTAGGTTTGTTGTGTTGAAGGACTTCGTTGAAATTCTTCCACGAGGTACTTTTTCGTTGCACGTTTTGCAGTTAGCAAACTTCGCATCACAGGCTCTGTGATCGGTAATTGAAGGCAAAAGCCGATCACATCCGCTTTAATGATTATCGGTGACGATTGATCGGTTTCCGATCGATCGGCACATCCCTAATAAGCATAAAATAGTAAAAAAGTGTAACACTGTCCTGAGTTTTTTCATAATAGTATAAAAGTATGAAAATTTACACCAACACTGAAACACCAAACACCCCTAAAACACCAAACACCCAATGAACATAAGCATAAAATGAAATAATAAAAGTGTAATACTGTCCTGAGTTTTTGCATAGTAGTATAAAAAGTATAAAACGTATATCTATAAAATAAACTGAAGTTTCTAGCGTTGACATTTGCAAAGAGTGGCACAGCAGCATATAAGTTAATGTACACAGTATATGTATGAGGTAGTTGATGTTGGTATAGAGGCAAAGTGGCATATGAAGTAAGGCACATAAGGCACATTTGGCATCCTTAGATAAGGCTAGTCAGAGAATGCTGTATATGTATCTGCAGTAGTGTAGATAAAAGTAGTGTAAATGTAAACAGTAATAATAAATGTAAAGCAGTAGTAATAAATGTAAACAGTATTAATAAATGTAAACAGTGAATGTAAACAGTAGTATGACTATAGGCAGTAATGTAATACAAACATTAGTGCAAATATGAGAAGTAGTGCAAACTGAATTACGGCAAAAACTGGTTCATCCCAAAGATCCAGTCCCCTGGCACAAACAGAGTAATATTGTGTATGCTGTTCAGTGTCAGGACGGGTGTGATCAGTCTTATATCGAGGAAACTAAACAGCCACTGGCCAAAAGGATGGCCCAGCACAGAAGATCAACATCATCAGGCCAGGACTCTGCGGTCTAAACTCATCTCCAGGACAGCGGTCACTCTTTCAGGGATGCAGATTTTCACATCATTGATAGAGAGGAACAATGGTTTGAGAGAGGAGTAAAGGAGGCCATCTTTGTGAAAAGAAACCATCCATCATTAAACAGAGAAGGAGGCCTCCGTGTTCAACTGCCCCCCTCTTACAATGCTGTTATTGCTAGTATCACTCAGCCTTCTGTTGTTATGTACCCCAGGTTTTTTTATATAGATATTTTAAACTCCAGTCTAAGCTGACTGCACCCTCTTGTTTTTTTTTAGTCTTTTAATAATCAAGCTTAATTAGGCAGCACAGTTGTTCACTTGCAGGTCCTGCCTATATATATATCAGGTAGTGCTTTGAGCACTGGTGGAGGCTTGATACAAACAAGGATTGGCTTGTTAATCAAGTAGAGGCTGGTGTGGGAAGAACACTAGAAGTTAGCTGAGGTTCATTTGGAACGTGCTGAAGATACACTTCAGGTAAAACTAAGTGCTGAGTGATAGCAGTGGTGCTATGTTGTGTACAGACACTGGGAGACCTCAACCTTCCCTGTTTGTGAGTTTGCTCTTGGGGGAGTAGTAGTTGAGCTGTTTGAGCTCTTAAAGCGACTATTTGTTTAAATTAGAGAAATATGTGGGTTGAAGCACCTTAAGTGCTGGTTGAAACTCTGGCCTAGACTTGGAGGTGTGGGCATGTGCCAGTGAGGCCTGATTGAATTCATTATTGGAGACGCTGAGGGCAGTGTCTGTGCAGTTGTCCAGGAGAGGATAGCTAAGGTTAACAGTAAGGGACTGTTACCTTTGGCCTTTTTTCTTTTTTTTTTTTGTTGTACTTTTATGACTTGGTGAGTGCTGGTAGTCCTTATTTTGCTTTTTGTTTGTGTAGAGGGACTTATGGTAAGGTAGATCGTCGCCTGGGGAGACACGTCGGCCCTGTACAGGGCTGGGTTTGCCTGTGTGGCGTTTTATTCATTTTGTCCACTTACCGGTCCACTATTTCTTTGAACTTTTCATTATTTAATTTTCCTTTCTTTGGACGCTGATCCAGGAGAAGACGCTCCGGGACTGGTGGGAGAAGCCAGGGAGGACCTCGCAGGCTTGGAGGCTCTTATTTGCAGTTTAATAAAATTTTGTTTAAAACTTCTTCTGTGTCCAGTGTCCACTAAATATGTTATGGCTCTTTCCATTCGTAACATATTTAATGGGGGTTTGTCACGTGATGACTGAAATGAATTAGTTTGTGTTTATAAGTGAAAAATAAGGTAGTGGTAAGCTGCATGTTTTTTTGTGCACCTGCTTTACTCTGCTTGTTAAACATCCCACATGTCTGTTTTGGCAACCGTTGGCTAAAACCATTTGTATGGCTTGATGTAATATTACATTTTCTGGTAGTGCGTCCACTCATAGTTGTTAGATCAGCTTTCTATGCTGATTTGTTGAGCGCTCACAGCTGCGCGCTTTTGGGTTTGTGCTACGTTCAATTGCGGTCCGGACATTTTGGTACTCTCGTATACAGTGATTTTTGTCCGCTCAAATCATGGACAGGTGACGGTGGTCTTGTGTCCGTGAACATGGAGTTCAATTTAGACAGTTTTATGGAAGAACCTACAGTTGAGGTTTTGGCTAACTGCACGAAAGAGTAGTTATTGTGTGTGGCAGAACACTTTAAAATCACTATAGATAAACGCACTAGGAGGGAGGCGATAGAAAATGAATTGGTCGCAGAGTTAGCTCACATCGGTTTTTCCTGCTGAAATGGTTTAAGAAAGTTCTATGAGAACTCCATCCTCTTATGCTATGGATAAAGAGGTGCGTTTGAAAGAGTTTGAACTAGAAATGCGTCGAATGGAGAATGAAACTGCTGCAAGAAAAGATGAAACTCTTAGAAGGAAAAAATGCAGCTGATGCTGAAGCTGCCATGAGAGCCGCTGAGCTGGCGCAACAGACAGCTTTAAGAGAAAAAGAAATAATGTTTGAGCAACGAAAAATGGAGTTGGATGCTCAAATACGCATGAAGGAGCTAGAACGTGGAGCTAATCCTTCTCAGCCACCTGTGTCTAACTTTGATATGAGTAACAATCTATCATTTGTACCTTCATTCAATTAGAGTGACATAGACAAATATTTTGTCCTGTTTGAGAAAAATGCACACTCTTTTAAGTGGCCAGAATATGCTTGGATGTTACTGTTACAGTGTAAATTAACGGGAAAACCTCAGGATGCTTATGCATCTCTTACGATAGCAGATAGCAGTGATTACATGAAAGTAAAATAAACTATCCTGCGGGCTTATGAGTTAGTTCCGGAAGCGTACAGACAGAAGTTTCGGAAGTTTAAAAAACTTGAGTGTAAGACTTACGCTGACTATATGAGAAAGAAATCCTCCTTAATCGATGGTGCACGGCTAGTTCTGTGACTAGTTTTGAACAGTTTAAACACCTGATATTAATCGAAGATTTTAAGAAGTGTTTACCAGACGGGTAGCCACTTATTTAAATGAACACAGAGTGTTGGAAGCATCTAAATCTGTGGTTTTAGTAGATGAGTATATGTTTGTCTGTGTTGGTGTACAGCACTTTGGCCAACGGTGTTGTTTTAAAGTGCTTTATAAATAAAGTTGTATTGTAATGTATTGACCTACAGTATTTGTTATTTAAATCTAACCCAAGAGAAAAAGTTTAATTGTTCCCACACACAGTGTTATAAATTCCCTAATATTTCTGTATTGTTTTGTTCAGGCATCTTGTTAGACAGCTAATTCTTATTTGTTAGACAGCTAATTCGTATTTTACGTCAGGCATCTTTTTAGACAGCTAAAGGGTCCTTGAGGATAAATACTGTAGAGCTGAGAAAGCCGTTGGTTTTATAGCCGTTGATGTTTTCTATCGTTGATGCCTGTCTGCGTTTGTGACAAAGGTGAGCTTAATGCACTTTAATGAGCGCTAATTTCTTCTTTTCATATATAAATGGGGTGGCGATTTTGGCGCAAATATGAGACAGCCCAAAGAAATGTTTATTTCATGTTTAAGGTTCTGTCTTGTTGTAATATTAAGGGTAAGCTAAGCTATTTGTTAGCATGTTCTCATTTTAGCCGTTTTCTGTTATTTCAGATACCAGACAGACAGAAAAGGGACAGTTAATGCCAGTTACTTTCAGTTAGGAAGAATTTACAGCTCAGAAAAGGAAACTGCATGCTGTAAACGAACTGGTCAGTTAATTAAACTCCCAAAAAACCCCATCTTGCTGTGTCAGGACTCACTCTCTGATCGGAGTGTCTGTATGGATGAAGTGCTCCAGCTAAACTCCTAAAAATCAACATACAGTCCTAACTCTCCACAACATTTGGTCCTTTCGAGCCGGATTACTTCACTCATATCAGCAAAATGGACACATCAAGATTAACAGAACGGCCACGGCAGCTACCAGCTCACCTCCAGGACTACCAAGTTCCTCAGTCACTAATGTCTTATGCTGCCCCTCATCAGGATGACAATCTAAGTGCCAGTGCACAGCAGCTGCAGTCACTCAGCCTGCAGACCAAGTCTGCTATTCAAGATGGCCAGCTGTTTTCAGCACTCGGGTTCTCACAGCGTCATTTCCCAGCGGCGGCAGTCGATAAGACAAGCCAGTATAACACAATGTCTACGTTATACCAACCAGCCTATCAAATAATTAATCCTGTGACTACAGCTGTAAATGCTCAACAATACCAGCCCAATTATACAGGTCCAGCCCATACAGAATACCAGCCACATCCAGCTGTGTCAACACCAGCACGTCAACCCCTGGCTCCAGCAACACCACGTCATGTGCTGCAACCCACATCACTATCAAACAATATTATGCTTCAGTACCAGAACCTCTACACCCCTATGGCAGTGCCACAGCCTGTGTATCAGCCCACACAAGGTAACACCACACAGCCTGTGTATCAGCCCACGCAAGTTAATGTTGCACAGCCTGTGTATCAAACTCCACCGCCTGTGTATCAACCCACACAAGGTAACACCACACAGCCTGTGTATCAGCTCATGCAAGTTAACGCGGCACAGCCTGTGTATCAAACCGCACAGCCTGTGTATCAGCCCACGCAAGTTAACACCGCACAGCCTGTGTATCAGCCCATGCAAGTTAACACCACACAGCTTGTGTATCAGCTCACGCAAGTTAACGCGGCACAGCCTGTGTATCAAACCGCACAGCCTGTGTATCAGCCCACGCAAGTTAACACTGTACAGCCTTTGTATCAGCCCCTGCAGGTTAATGCTGCACAGCCTGTGTATCAGCATACACCAGTTATCACTGCACCTCCTGTGCACCAGCCCCCACCGATTATTACTACGCAGCCCATCTTGCAGCCGTCAGGTTATCAGCCAGGTCCATCTCCACAAACTGTTCTCCAGCTTCAGCATCCTGCAGTACAGACAGTCTACCAGCCAGTGCCTGTCATGGTGGGGCCAGCTCCTCATGGATACAGTTCTTCCCTGCCACAGTACACCATGCCACAGTCCACATACAGTTTCCAGCCGCCGAAGCAGCCTGTTCCTGTACCTGAACTGCCCAAGCTGGTTCGTGATAGTGAGAGAGAATTTACTGACCATAGCAACAATCCTGTGGCAAACCCCGACAGACCAGAAGAAGAGAACATGGAGACTGGTTCAGAGAACCTACGAACAGGATGGGCGGGGAGTCCAGTACTGTCCACCAGTTTGCACATTCCCGTCTCTGCTGAAGGGGAGACATCCCCCAGTTTAAATAAAACTGAGTCCAAGGGCTCAGAAGACAACAGGATCATAAACTATCCAGACTGCAAGAAGTCCTGGCCCCCTAGTGACGATGCAGCCTTTTGTCCTGGGTCTCATATGGAGGACAACGTGTCCTGTGTTAGTCCTGAACACAAGGCTGAGGAGAGGACCGACCTCCCACAGAGCTCAGAGACCAACAGAACTGAACCACTCGAAGGCAGCCTGAGTTCAGAAGGTGTCTCTGAATCCAAAGCTGAGCTCCACCCTGATCCGATGGAGGCCATGCCAGCTGACGAGAAACCCGAATCCTCGTCCGCAGCCGAAGAGCAGAGTCAAACCAGCATCCAGCCGGCAGCTCAGACGGACAGCAGCAACACCTCGGAGTGTTCCTCCCCTCAGTGTGGAGACCAAGAGTCTGACTCCTCGGGAGCCATGCTCAAGCTCCGCCTCTCAGACAAGGAAGTGGACCGTGCAAGAGGCAGATGCCCAAGCTGCTGAGCTCCCAGCTGAGCTGTGCGGCTCAGCAGGAGAAGGAGCGGTGCCAGCAGTCTCTGGCAGCCATCGTGGACACCATGAAGCTGGAGGAGATCGAGTCCTACCAGAAGGAGCGAGCCAACTTGTACTACGAGTTCTTGCACATACGTAAGAAGATCAAGGTTGAGGGCATTCTCAACGCCAAGCCCTTAGGCTATGTTTCATCAGACATAGCTGAGCCTGATCCAGTGACGCCAAATATGTTGTTGATGGGGCGGCGGGACGCCTCCTTACCCCAGCGTCTTACGCTCCTGACACCGTCACAAGAAGACGTTGGCGCCACTGTCAGATGATAGTGGACCACTCCTGGGTGCAGTTCCTGCGGCATCACCTTCCGTCCTTGCCAGTTCAGCAGAAGTGGAGGCGGCCTACTGATGACCTCACGCAGAGCACGATCGACATGATGGTTGATCCCCAGCTTCAGAGAGCACCGTGGTCCATCGGGGAGGTTGTCAAGGTGATCGAGAGTGCAGACGGTCGGATCCGGTCAGCGGAGGTTCGGATTGGAGAGAAGACCTACCTGCGGCCGGTACCACGTATGGTCCAGCTGTCGGCCATTCCACCTGATGATGGACAAAATACAGGACTCCACTTCATCTTAGGGAATTTAATAGACTTTACATAATAGCTAGGCTATTCTGGGGGCGGCTGTTATAAATTCCCTAATATTTCTGTATTGTTTTGTTCAGGCATCTTGTTAGACAGCTAATTCTTATTTGTTAGACAGCTAATTCGTATTTTACGTCAGGCATCTTTTTAGACAGCTAAAGGGTCCTTGAGGATAAATACTGTAGAGCTGAGAAAGCCGTTGGTTTTATAGCCGTTGATGTTTTCTATCGTTGATGCCTGTCTGCGTTTGTGACAAAGGTGAGCTTAATGCACTTTAATGAGCGCTAATTTCTTCTTTTCATATATAAATGGGGTGGCGATTTTGGCGCAAATATGAGACAGCCCAAAGAAATGTTTATTTCATGTTTAAGGTTCTGTCTTGTTGTAATATTAAGGGTAAGCTAAGCTATTTGTTAGCATGTTCTCATTTTAGCCGTTTTCTGTTATTTCAGATACCAGACAGACAGAAAAAGGGACAGTTAATGCCAGTTACTTTCAGTTAGGAAGAATTTACAGCTCAGAAAAGGAAACTGCATGCTGTAAACGAACTGGTCAGTTAATTAAACTCCCAAAAAACCACCATCTTGCTGTGTCAGGACTCACTCTCTGATCGGAGTGTCTGTATGGATGAAGTGCTCCAGCTAAACTCCTAAAAATCAACATACAGTCCTAACTCTCCACAACACACAGCATATCTCTAATGGCAAACAAAAAACTGTAAACTTGAAAACAGAACAGTTTAGTTAAAATAATTCAACACTGAACACATGCATAATTCAAAAAGAGAGGGAGAAAAATAATAACTACTGTATTTTTCATCCTGTAAGTTGCAGTTTTTTGCATAATTTACATGCCTTGCAACTTATAGGACGAAGTGACATATTTATAGATTTTTTCCCCCCATATTTATAAACCATTTGACTGAAATATGGCCGTTTCCATTCATTCTGACTGAAAAAAAAAACCTGCAGTTCCTGATGGCCCCATAGGGTATGGCATGCTGTTGGCTGTTGTATCATGTAATAGGAAAACGTGCCTTTAATGACAAATTAAAAAAAGTTCAAGACAAAAACAACTGGTCTTTATTTATTATACTATTATACTATACTTTGTTTTTTTTATTGCACTTTTTAGAATTCACCATGTCCTGGATGACTGAGAATCTTCACTAGCTATTAATGACCCAATCGGCCTGCCATACTCTCCCCACCTCTCTGCTCACTGCTTCAATCCAGCAGCAAGCTGCACCGCGGGGTGAAATGCAGCTAATTTGACCATTAAAGTGCATTTATTAAGAAAATGATAGACAGAAACACACCTCTGCTATAATTTCGAGCTAACAAATAATTGTTTAGGTATTTTTCTTGTTAAATGACGGCGAAACGAGCCGCGCTCCTTTTTCCTGTTTTCACCGCTGAGCGATCACGGTGCACACAGGCAGCGACACTTTTTTTTTAAATAAAGCCGATTTAACCATTAAAGTACATTTATTAAGAAAACGTTAGACTGAGACACACCTTTTGCTATAATTTCGAGCTAACAAACAATTGTTTAGGTAAATTTCTTGTTAAATGTCGGAAGATAAAGTCGCGCTCCTCTTTCCTGTTTCTTTTTACAGACATGATCAGCCTCGGCCAGCTGTAGGTGCGCGCGCACACTGACTGACGATATGACGTCTTTGTTTTAGCTAAGGTCCTACTTGGAACATAAAATTAGAAAAGATAAATAAATTCACAGACCTTTTTTAAGATGCCAGAAAGGGAAAAATATAGTTGTGAAGGTTTTAAAAAATTTAATACCCTGTCAGATGACGTTTATTACTTTTTAATACTTTTTAATGGCTTTAATTTGTGTTAATTTCATTTACTACCTTTTACGACCTTTTACAACCCCGCGGATACCCTGTGTCCAGACTTACCGGTCCACAATTTCTTTGAACTTTTCATTATTTAATTTTCCTTTCTTTGGACGCTGATCCAGGAGAAGACGCTCCGGGCCTGGTGGGAGAAGCCAGGGAGGACCTCGCAGGCTTGGAGGCTCTTATTTTCAGTTTAATACAATTTTGTTTAAAACTTCTTCTGTGTCCAATGTCCACTAAATATGTTATGGCTGTTTCCAGTCGTAACATCTATGAATAGCAAACAACCATCAGGGTGCTAACGATCTATCGTCAGGCTGATGGTCTTCCTTGATCATGTGAGCAGCTGGTTTCAGCTGTCAGTAGCAAACTGGTTGATCCACTGTGAGAGGGTGCTATTTACAAGACTGAGCTGAATACAGCATCTCAGACTAAGGAAGTCTTTTGGATGGAAGACGAAACGTTTCTTGTTTATTTGCTTTGTTTTGTTTTTTGAATGTCCAGAGAACCAGACTTAGCTTTTTTAGAAGTTTTACTTGTTGGCACAGCCTCCACTTGAACAAAATCTCAGTTTTTCCATCAATATTGACAACTCCCATGTTCATCCTTCCCCTCAGGTAAAGAGTCTAGGTGTCATACTTGACAGTATGCTTTCATTTCAATCTCATATTAATTCTATCACACGGATTGCATACTTTCATTTACGTAACATTAACCGACTTCGACTCTTTCTTACTCCTCTTGCTGCTGCCATCCTTGTCCATAGCCTTATCTCCTCCAGGATTGATTATTGCAACCCATTAAAGTGAAAACAGGATTTCACGATAAAGCCAGCAATTTATTCATTTATTTTTACAAGAAATGTTTTAAAAAATCGTTTCCACCCTCTGTCACAGACCCGTCCTGGTCTGCCTGTCTGCTGGGATCGGGGTTCGGACTTCATGTGCATGCAAGGCCAGGGTCCAGGCAACAGCCTTCTGAGAATCAGCAGCTCGTATGGTCCTCCGTGATGATCAACAGGGCTCGGTGCCCACATAGCATGCAAGTCCGGGGTCCAGGCAACGGCCTTCTGTACGTCAGCAGCTCATATGATCATCCGTGGTGACCAGCGGAGCTCGGAGCCTGCAGAGTCCGGGATCTGGAGCCAGAGCCCTGAGTCGGCAGCATGGAGGATCTTCCACGGTGACCAGTGGAGCTGATCCATCTCCCTGGAGCCAGGGAGATGACACCCTGCACAGCCTGAGTGGGCTCCAAAGCTAAGGTGGAGAGGACCGAGAGGACTGGGAGGACTGGCGGAGCTCCATCTAGGTCGCTTTGAATTTTCTCGTCAGATACCAAGCACAAAAAAAATACCTGCCCTTTAGCATTAGACCACTGTGTTGTCATTGCTGTTTTATAAATCTTTATAACAGGTCCAGCCCTCCTCGAGCCGTGCTGTACCGTTACTAATGGAAAAGGGGTATTACAACGTTGTGACATTACAGATTCTTAGGGTCAGCCACAGCAGTGTATGATAAAAGTAAGCACTTTAGCGTTAGCTTCCTGTACATATATGTTTTTCTTTTTTATCCGTTTAGCGTTAGCAAAGCTTTTAGTTAGTGAATTAGTGGTTAGCAAAGCGAACTTTTTGATTAGTTGTACCCACCATTGTATATTGCTAATTTTTGCTAACATTCTACTGTATTCCTTTTAGCCTTTTTTCTTCTTATGCTCACTTTACCTGGACCACAACTTTGATGGTTCTTGTCCACCACAATGGCACCTGTCAGCCGGGTGTGGTCTACATCTTGGAGTGGAGTGTCAGAACTGATGCAGTAGAATAACGCACATATTGGGTCAAACTCTGGGTCGGGTTCAAGGTCACGGCGGCTTCTTGCATGGAGCTCCATACCCATCAGTGTGAGATGCTGGACCTGAAGAACAAACATAACAAGGTGTTCAGAAAAATATTTTATTACAGTAAATAAGTTAAAGGCCTTGCATTGATTAAGGGAATGCATATCGCCCACTGCTTTTCATACCAGAAAAATAAATGGAAACCTTAC
>JBBPBX010110827.1:0-10814 GCA_038048925.1 Garcialebias charrua | reverse complement strand
TCGGTTCACTTTATGGATCTGAGTCAGTCTAATGAGTCACTAAAGTAACTCGGTTCACTTTATGGATCTGGGTCAGTCTAATGAATCACTAAAGTAACTCGGTTCACTTTATGGATCTGAGTCAGTCTAATGAATCACTAAAGTAACTCGGTTCACTTTATGGATCTGGGTCAGTCTAATGAATCACTAAAGTAACTCGGTTCACTTTATGGATCTGGGTCAGTCTAATGAATCACTAAAGTAACTCGGTTCACTTTATGGATCTGAGTCAGTCTAATGAATCACTAAAGTAACTCGGTTCACTTTATGGATCTGGGTCAGTCTAATGAATCACTAAAGTAACTCGGTTCACTTTATGGATCTGGGTCAGTCTAATGAATCACTAAAGTAACTCGGTTCACTTTATGGATCTGAGTCAGTCTAATGAATCACTAAAGTAACTCGGTTCACTTTATGGATCTGAGTCAGTCTAATGAATCACTAAAGTAACTCGGTTCACTTTATGGATCTGGGTCAGTCTAATGAATCACTAAAGTAACTCGGTTCACTTTATGGATCTGGGTCAGTCTAATGAATCACTAAAGTAACTCGGTTCACTTTATGGATCTGAGTCAGTCTAATGAATCACTAAAGTAACTCGGTTCACTTTATGGATCTGAGTCAGTCTAATGAATCACTAAAGTAACTCGGTTCACTTTATGGATCTGAGTCAGTCTAATGAATCACTAAAGTAACTCGGTTCACTTTATGGATCTGAGTCAGTCTAATGAATCACTAAAGTAACTCGGTTCACTTGAGTCGTTCACTCTTTGTTAGTTTTGGATCAGCACAGAGAGTAAGAAGTAACTCCTTTATCTTCCAGAAAACTGCTACTAACTTGTAACAAAGTCACTGGAGAGAAAGAATAAAGACACAAACCTAAAAGATGCAGTTGATGGTTGGGACTGAAAACAGCATCTAACATGTGTCTTGCTCCGTTTGTTCCTGAGCTGCAGCTCTACTTCCAAAATCCTCAGACTTTTCTTCTTCCTCTGCTTCCAGCTGTTTGAGCCGCTGTCTCCACATCTGTTCACTTCCGGTCAGCAACATTTACAGATGTTACAGCTCAATTTAACGTTCACTTCAACTCATTTGAGCAGCAGTCGAGAGAAAAGGCCTTCAGCTCATAGCTACGGAGCACAACAACAAACACTGACGTCAGAACATAACATCTTCCGGTGCTGGGAGAACGTCACTTCCGTTAGCTGCTGCTTTTCAAAATAAGAGCTCGAACTAAGCTGCTCTTCAGCTCTACATTCTTTAGTTTCTGTGTTCCCATGGCAACTTGTCAATATTTCACTGAATTTAGACCCATCTGATGTAGTTTAAGAAGGATTAGTATTTAATCAAAGAGTTGTGATTTAAACTCTTCAAATCACTTAAACTCAGGGTTCAATCAAATTGATTTTTAATAGAAAGTTTCTCAGTGAAATCTTCTGAAAGACACTTTCTTTAGACATATTCTAGAATAATAAAATTCACTCTTTGCATTTCAACAGTGGTATTTTTATTAAATATTGGGTTTATCTTCTCAGGTGTCAGACACTGTTAAAGGGGACCACACATGCAAAATTCACTTTTTAATGTTTTTTTTACTAAACTTTGGGTATTTACTTCATAAAAAAACAGTCCTTGTGCCAAAAAAATGCACCCAGTGGTTTATTTACTCTAAGTAGATTTATTTATTTTTGATAAATACACCAGGATTCACACTTCCTGCATTTATTGACGTCACAAGCCGCCAGCCAATCAGATCAAACCTGAGTCCAGCCCCTCACCTAGCAACCCCTGGTTAGGCTCAACCCACTTCTGTATTAAACACATGACTGTTGTTTTTCATGATTTCATCTCATCTTTTGTTTATATGTTCTTAATTTCATGTGTACAGCACTTTGTTGCAGCTGTGTTTTTTTAAATGGCTTTATAAATAAAGTATAATTGTTATTTTTATGTTTTAGTTCAATTTTTAGTGTATTTGCGATCGCTGCCAACGCGCAGCCGGCAAAAATTAAACGAGCGGACCACAGGCGGAAGGACCGGGTTCGACGGGACCCTCTTCCGGCGCGATGGAGCGGAGCTTCAACTGTACAGCCTTGCAGCAGCCTCGCAGCAGGCTCGCAGCAAGAGGACCTTCTCCTTACAGATTAATTTACGGGAGACACTTGGTGAACTTTGTGTTGTCTTCACTGGAACAGCGATAACTCCCAAAATCTCCGCGTGCTTCACGAGCGGAGCTGGCGAAAACCGGAAGAGGAACAAGCTAACATTAGCTTCGGATTCGGGTGGTCTAATGCTAAAAGGAGCAGCAAACTGCGGCGCGCTCAGACGGGTTTCGGTAAGTTATCTTAAGCTAACACTAACAGTAAGTCAAATGAGTAATAAAAAAAGAGCTAATTTTAAAACAACAACACATTACAGATACTGGCTGTTACAGAGGGCGTGAACAGATCGTTGAAGGGCGTGGACTTCAAGAAACCGGTCGTTCAAAACGAAAGTTAAAAATGGCAGAATTAAAAAGGGTATAATTGATTATCTAATAATTATTTTGTGCATTAAATTGAAGGAATAGGGTCTGGATATCCCACAGAAATACCATAAAAATTTAAAAAATACATCTGAGGTCCCCTATGATATATTCATAAAAATATATAAATCAATAAAATGAACATTCATATTTCTACTTTAAAACATTTTATTTTCAAATGTCGTGTTTCAAAGCACAGCTGTGAGGAGTTGATCCAGATCTATAGATCAATAGATATCAGTTGTGCATTAGAAGAAACAGCTGCTGTGCAGATGTGTGGGGCAGATCACATCTGTGTTCAGCAGCATCCAGTTTGCCTCATGCAACAGGTCAGAGAGAGTCCTGTCCAGCACCTCAAAGGTGAGACAGGTCTGCCCCATGTACTGGAACCAGTCCTAGAACTGGACCAGGTTACAGGCTCTGTGTTCAGGACACTGATCATGTTCATCAGGAACATCTGGAAAACAAGACGAGGACACAAACTAGATGATGTCATGAAAGATGAGCAGCTTGTGGTGCATCTTCAAGCAGAGCAGAAAGAAAAGTGTTGAATCTTCATGAACACACGTCTGGGATCAACCTCTTTATCAGAGTCCTGGAAACATCTGGATCCTTCTTCAGGATCTGAACAGCTGCTGTCTCCTTGGTCTTCAGGCTCAGACATTTGTCCACTTGGACAAAAACAGCCTTCAGCAATAAACTCCAGGACGGAGTGATGAGAGGAGCCGCCGAGCAAAGTTTGACCAGCTTTAATGTGTCAGCTTTAGTCAGTGTGACTGTGGACAGAAACTTGTTCAAGTTCTTTTTTCTTTTTGTCATTCCAGACACATTTAAATCACAGAGACATCAAATCACATTTCTTCATCAAATAAACAACAATCAGGTAGAAAAACTGTCATCAAGTCCTAAAGTTCAGCCATTCTCTTAGAAAAAACATCAAATAGTTGTGTAACATCATTACATGTTGTATAAATATAGAATACAGGCTGATCCATGAATCAAATGAGATCAACTTTATTAATAAAGCAGATTTAAACAACAAGAGTTGACCAATGTGCTGAACAACAAACTCCAAAATAACATCCATAAAACAACAAAGTGAAGGTGTTCAAACACAACATTTAAGAACAAGTCCAAATCTATTCTTAAAGGAGTCAATGAAAAAAGACTTGAGCTGCTAAAATCATTGGAAGCCAAAGGAAATGAACTTTTCAGTTTGAAACGTCTCAATCCAGAGGCTGAACATGATGGAGAGTAGAAGACTGTTGAGGCTCTTGTTGAATTCTTTCACTTTGAATTCTTCAACTTCACCTGGATCAAACTGGAACACATTTCTAACTATTTCACTCCTTTGATTCTGTCAAACAGATGTGAGCAAGAGGAAACAGCTGTTAAAGGAACACTGGCCTCAACCACCACATGCTGCTGAAATCACTTGTGGACAATATTTTCACTGATGATCCACAGAAAAGTCATCTTGTGTGCAGCGTTCAAAATGACTTTTCCTGCTGCTGCGTTCATGTTTCCACTTTGTTTAAAGTAAAATAACTTTGTTGTGTGGTGTCCACCTTACGCATATAGGAATCACTCCTCTTAACATTTTAGCTGCACGTAAAAGTTAGAGATTATTCGTTATATTTTAAAACCCTGGCTGCGCGCAACAGTTAGACAATATTAGTTATTGTTTAATGACATTCAGGTCGCGCTGAAAGGCGGAAATGGGTGTGCGCTTCGTGTTATTTACGTTGTAACATAAGCTGATTTGTGATCAGTTATTAACAAAAATTTAACTCAGAAACACTAATATATATATATCCAGCTAACAATTTTTTTTTTGCCGAGTCTCCTCTCTTAAAACACGAACACTCCACCCACGTGAAGAGAGCACCCCACCCACTTCCAGAGAACTGCCCACCCACTTCAAGGCGGCTCTGCGGCAAATGCGTAATGAACGCGGGTGGCCCAGAGCCACCCAGGGGCGGCCCGGGCCATTGAGGGCTGGCCAATGCGTAAACGGCTTGTGTGTGCGTTCTCAGATGGAGCCGTGCTGTGAGACCTGTGAACTGTGCTTATCTGGAACTGATTACTCACAGACTTTACCTCCCGCCTGCCGTCATCATGCATCATGTCCTGTCTAATAGGTGCTAAAAGCTGGTAGAGTTTTTTTGGACTTTATCATGGAGTGTCTTGTGACAAGTTGTGATAGATTCTCTTTTTTGAATACCACGTTCTTACCCGTTTGTGTGTCTATTCCATTTTCCATATCTGATTGTTGCGGCGCGGTTTCAGACTGCTGTGGCTCGTGCGTACGTCTCTTTAAGATTGTGCGTGCGCCAATTACATAACCTTGTACCTCGGTGCATAACATGACAATAAAGATATATTCTATTCTATTCTATTCTATATTCTACATTTAGCTGCTGATGAAGGAAAGAAAATCATTTTGACTTTGAAAACATCTCAACTCTGTGAGTTCAGTCAAAAAACACAAACACAAAAACACTTTTGGATGAAAAAACATTTGAGTGTTTCAAAACATGAAAGTAGTTTCTATGTTGAAACATTTCCAGATGTGTTTTTGAACTGTTCCTCTGGATCATTCAAACATCTGTTTATTGTCTGTCTGTCCATCCATCATCTAAAGCCTGAGCTTCACAACCAAACATTTCTGACAAACACTGAACCAAAGGTTCACTTTGAAATGAAGCTTTGAACTATTTAACATCAACTTTCACATTCGTTAACAGCGTGCGCTCTCAGGACATGATTACCTGCAGTGTTCCCTCAGTGAGGACTGAACTTGGAAAAAGGACCTTCTCCTACTCCACTCCTGCTTCCTGGAATATCTTACGAAAAGATCTGAAGCTCTCGACCTTGACCTCTGTAAATGGCTTTAAGAATCTGTTGGACTCCTTGCTAGAACCAATACAAACATGTTCCTACATTTGTCTTATAATCTAACTGTTTTGCTACTTTGACATTGTTTTTAGTTAAATTTGTTTTAAAAAATCTGTATGCCTCTCTTTTGATTGTCTATTGTTGTCGCGGTTGTCATTCTATGAAGTAAAGTTTTTGGGTATTGTTATTGATATAGGACAGCACCAAGTTCCTGGGAGTGCACGTCTCAAAGGACCTGTCCTGGAGCAGGAACACTGCAGCACTGGCCAAGAAGGCTCACCAGCGCCTCTACTTTCTCCGCAAGCTGAAAAGGGCTGGAGCTTCAACCCCCATCATGTGCACCTTCTACAGAGGTGCCATAGAAAGTGTCCTGACCAGCTGCATCACGGTGTGGTTTGGTGCATGCACTGCATCCTGCCGCAAGAGCCTCCAGCGCATCGTGAAAGCAGCTGAGAAGATCGTCGGCACCTCCTTGCCCTCACTGCAGGACTTACACAGCAAACGCCTCACTCGGAAAGCCCACTGCATGGCAGGTGATCCCACACACCCACTACACAGCTGCTTCAGACTGCTGCCATCAGGGAGGAGACTGAGGAGTCTCCAGGCTCGAACCAGCAGACTGAGAGACAGCTCTGTTCATCAGGCAGTCAGGATGCTAAACACTCTGCCTGCTCTGCCTCCCCTCCCATTTGAACTGCCTTAACACAAAAAACTTTCTCACACATTACCACTCAACACAAAGTTTTTAACACTGGACTCTGTGTCATCAAACGGGTTATTCACTAAACTCTCGGTCATGTGCTCATTCAGTTTGCACTACTTCTCATATTTGCACTAATGTTTGTATTACATTACTGCCTATAGTCATACTACTGTTTACATTCACTGTTTACATTTATTAATACTGTTTACATTTATTACTACTGCTTTACATTTATTACTACTGTTTACATTTACACTACTTTTATCTACACTACTGCAGATACATATACAGCATTCTCTGACTAGCCTTATCTAAGGATGCCAAATGTGCCTTATGTGCCTTACTTCATATGCCACTTTGCCTATATACCAACATCAACTACCTCATACATATACTGTGTACATTAACTTATATGCTGCTGTGCCACTCTTTGCAAATGTCAATGCTAGAAACTTCAGTTTATTTTATAGATATACGTTTTATACTTTTTATACTACTATGCAAAAACTCAGGACAGTATTACACTTTTATTATTTCATTTTATGCTTATGTTCATTGGGTGTTTGGTGTTTTAGGGGTGTTTGGTGTTTCAGTGTTGGTGTAAATTTTCATACTTTTATACTATTATGAAAAAACTCAGGACAGTGTTACACTTTTTTTTACTATTTTATGCTTATGTTTATTAAATGTTTTAGTGTTTAGTGTTTAGATGGTTACTGTTGCACCGAGGGACTGAGAGAAACGCAATTTCGGCCCTGTGTATGTCCTGTACATATTGCAGTTCTGACAATAAAGTTGACTTTGACTTTTGACTTTGACTTGATGAGAAACTAACATGGAAACCTCACATAAATTATTTAAGAACAAAATTAGCTAAATCCATTGCATTGCTGTATAAAGTCAGGGACTTGTTTAATGGTAAAGCTTTGTATATGTTGTATAATACATTAATTGTTCCACACTTGGTCTATTGTATTGAGGTATGGGGGAAGGCATGTAAGACAACTACAAATCCTGTTTTTGTTTTGCAGAAAAGAGCAATAAGAGTTATCACTCGAAAACATAGCCATCATCCATCTAATGTATTATTTTGTCAACTGAAATTATTGAAATTTCACGACTTGATTGATTATAAAATTTTATTAGTTATGTATAAGGCTCACCAAAATGCATTACCTTTGAACATCCAGAGAATTTTTACAAAGAGAGAAAGCTGCTATAATCTTAAGGGGACGGAGATGTTCATAACAACTAAATTTAGAACCAGTTTGAAAGAACGATGTACCTCGATACAAGGAGTGAGATTGTGGAATAATCTGGAAAAATATATTAAAAGTGCCAAGTCAATGCACATGTTTAAGAAATTGATAAAGTTTGGATTGCTAAAAAAATATGAAACTGTATAATGTGTTCTCATATGAACTGTTGTTCTAGAAGCTCACCTCCTTCTACAGGTGTGCAGTGGAGAGCATCCTGTGCTCCAGCATCAACGTGTGGCATGGAGGCTGCACAGTTGCAGAGAGGAAAGCTCTACAGAGAGTGGTGAAGGCTGCACAGAAGATGTTGGAGTCAGTCTCCCCACCATCACAGACATTTACACCTCCAGATGCAGGAAAAGAGCCACCTGCATCATGAAAGACCTCACTCACCCAGCACACTCACTCTTTGCCCCACTCCCCTCAGGACGGAGGTTGAGGAGCATCAAATGTAGAACCACTAGACTGAGGAACAGCTTCTACCCTGAGGCTGTTAGACTCATGAATAAATAAATAATAAGAATAAACACTGCAAAATATCACATCATGCTGATGCTGATCTGTTTTCTTGTTGCTGTGTTCATCTGTGACCATCTGCTCATACAGACTCATGTTCGTGCTGCTGTTTATAATGATGTTTTTCCACTACATTAGGGCTTAGTGTATTACTAGTTGATGTTTTTCTTAGTTAATTCTAGATGTTATTACTGTTTTTCTCTTGCATTTGTTGTTGGATGTAACTGGGACCCCGTGTACATAATCTCGTTTTCATCACATGTACCACATGCGGTGCAAATGACAATAAAGACTCTCTGACTCTGACTGACTCTGATTTCATTTTTTGTTTTATTGTATTACTAACTGAAGAATGTTATTGTTTGAATTTTATTTATGAGAAAAAAGGGGCAGATATTATAAGAATTATTTTCTTCTCTCTGTTACCTTTCATTGCATTGTATTGGTTTTCTTTTCTTTTTGTTGTTGTTATAAATATTCTTCTTCTTCTTCTTTCAGCTTTTCCCTTTTCAGGGGTCGCCACAGCGAGTCATCCTCCACCTCACTCTGTCCTCTGCATCCTCTGTCCTCACTCCAACTACCTTCATGTCCTCTCTAACTGCATCCATATATCTCCTCTTTGGCCTCCCTCTTTGTCTTTTTCCTGGCAGCTGCATTTCTAACATCCTTCTACCAATATACCCACTGTCCCTCCTCTGGACATGTCCAAACCATCTCAGTCTGGCCTCCCTAACTTTATCTCCCAGTTGTTCAACATGTGCTGTACCTCTGATGATCTCATTCCTGATCTTATCCATCCTTGTCACTCCTAAGGAGAACCTCAACATCTTCATTTCTGCTACTTCCAGTTCTTTCTCCTGTCTTTTTGTCAATGTCTCTGTCTCCAGACCATACAACATAGCTGGTCTCACCACTGTCTTGTAAACTTTTCCTTTGACCTTTGCTGACACCTTTTTGTCACAAATCACTCCTGAAACTTTTCTCCATCCACTCCATCCTGCCTGGACTCTCTTTTTCACCTCTTTACCACATTCCCCATTTTCCTGGACAGTGGACCCCAAGTACTTGAAGTCCTGCACCTTTGTGACCTCTGCTCCTTGTAGCCTCACTGTTCCACTGGCCTCCCTCTCATTCACACACATGTACTCTGTCTTACTACGGCTGACTTTCATTCCTCTTCTTTCAAGTGCATACCTCCACCTCTCCAAGTTCTCTTCCACTTGTTCCCTGTTCTCACCACAGATCACAATGTCATCTGCAAACATCATAGTCCATGGGGATTCCTGCCTGACCTCATCTGTTAGTCGGTCCATCACCAGAGCAAACAAGAAGGGGCTCAGAGCCGATCCTTGATGCAATCCCACCTCCACCTTGAAGCTATCTGTCACTCCTACAGCACATCTCACCACTGTCCTGCTGTCCTCATACATGTCCTGCTGTCCTCATACATGTCCTGCTGTCCTCATACATGTCCTGTACCAGTCTAACATACTTTTCTGCCACTCCAGATTTCCTCATGCAATACCACACCTCCTCTCTTGGCACCCTGTCATATGCTTTTTCTAAATCCACAAACACACAATGGAGTTCTTTCTGACCCTCTCTGTACTTCTCTATCAACATCCTCAAAGCAAAGATGGCATCTGTGGTGCTCTTTCTTGGCATGAAACCATACTGCTGCTCACAGATAGTCACCTCTTGTCTAAGCCTTCCTTCCACAACTCTCTCCCAGATCTTCATTGTGTGGCTCATCAACTTAATTCCCCTGTAGTTGCTACAACTCTGTACATCACCCTTGTTCTTAAAAATGGGAACCAGGGGCCTCATGTACAAAGACTTGCGTGGATTTCCTACTGAAAAGTGACGTACGGTCAAATCCAGAAAAGTGTGTACGCACAAAAAAATCCAGATGTATCAAACTGTGCGTACACCGGAATCCACGCACATTCCTTTTGTACATCACAATTAACGTGGAACTGAGCGCACGTGAGACACCTCCCCTGACACGCCTTCATTTACATATGTTAAACAGATGCAAATTACTTCCTGCATGTGTGAAGGACATGTTTGTTTGATCCCTGCGCGATCAGAAATCATTTCTAGATTCAGGAAAATAATGAATTTAATATAATATGGGTGGGGAAATAAATCCTAAGTAAGAATAGTAATAAAATGTGTTTATCACACAAAGAACGAGTGATTGTGTGTCGGTATTTGTGTGTGCGCGCACCCTGCTTTGGTGCGCAACCGGCTTATCCATTCATTCTGAGTGAAAATATTAACTTTGCGCACGAGTTTATTACCATAATTACTGTAAACACAGAGGAACTTGGATGTTTGGTTGAACATAGATCTTTGTTTATTTAATAGATGATATGAAGAAACGAGTCTCTGCGTCTCAGTGGAGAGTTTTCATGACATGACGTGATGTTGGAGTCTCCAAACGCTGCGCGCCCCGCAGCCTTGTGCGCATCTGTTTGTCTGTGAAGCTTTCACTCTCCTACAAGTTATATATGGTGTACTTTCACGTGTCATTTTGGAGAAATCTACAATAAACGCAGATTATTAAACACCTCCACTGCCGTGTAACACCGGTGAGGGTGCGCGCGCTCCAAAGCGCGACCACTCAGCCTTTGGAATCATATGGATGAGACATTCTATTGGACATGATTCGGCTTTGTGTGGACTGGACTGTCCTGATCGACCTGCAGCTCCCTCTGGAAAGCTCGGGAACAGTTTGATCGCTGCTTCTGCACGCGTTGTGCACGGTTCCTGCGTTGTGCTCCAGAGCGCAGTGCCAAAATGAAAAAGGATTATTCCTGAAAACGGCTGATAAGCCATATCATAGATCAGAAAATTATATCTGTTTATAAATAAA